>VOMN01075184.1:0-23438 GCA_014899125.1 Orchestia grillus
TCGATCGGTCGTGTTTCTTTCTCGCCGCGCTTATGTTTCTGTAGAGTAAATGGACCTCGCTGCTCGTGAGTTTTATTACTTGCCAATACGGCGCGGATCTGAGCCTCATAAATAAAGCCGGGAAACCGACGATAATAAATATAATCAAAATAACCGAAAAAAACGACGATGATCGACGACGAAAAAACGAAAAATTATTGCTGAACACAATTATCATAAACTAAAGTCCTGGTAAAAGGCCTGCATCGACAGCAAAGCAATAATTTTGCTGCAATGTATGAAAATGCGTAAAATAAATTAAAAATGAGCCCAGCGCTCGTAGCTCACGCAGCAATGTATGAAAATGCGTAAAATAAATTAAAAATGGGCCCAGCGCTCGTAACTCACAAACGAGAGGGAGGTTTAGTGACCCAGTGAGCTGTGCCAGAAGATGAGACTACAATGGGGATCACAGAAGCAAGAGCTATTGGCGTCTGCATAAAAGCGGAGGCGTAATGGTGTTTGGCAGGAATTTTCTATAGATGAATACATAGTAAGTCATTTCGAGAGCCCATTGGAATCAAGACAAAATGTGCGCAGTTTTATAAGAATTTTGGATCTGCGCATACTTTTGACTTGCCGTGAATCAACTGTGACACATTCAAGTATTTTTTCCCAGGAAAGGCGTTCCGTAACTCGCCAAAAACACTTGGAAAATTTTGACGCAGCTATTTTATCGACCTTAACTCGTCGATTCAGTGCGACAGCTGCAGAGGATTTACGAAGGCGGGGTCCCGCCCAATTTAAACGCTTTGCATGGATTTACCTCAATAATATGACATTTCAGCTTAATAGATTGGTGACTTATTTCAGAGCTAAATTATCGTGTTCTTCACATGAATATATTACTAAAATGATATCGACCCCAAAGAACCTGGTACGACAGATTATGTTCAAATAGATGGAACCCTAGTACCGAAATCACAAAATCTTCATAATTTTTATTATAATAACTTCTTTATTTTATGTCTATCTGTAGAATTAGTGGGTAGTCAGAATAAGTTAAAATTTCGTACAAAATACCATTCGGTTAGGGCGGGTTAAGCATACATACTCGTATTTACATATGCCCGAGTCAAATGACTACATAATGCCAGTGCACATACCCGCCCACTCGTCGGCTCCATGACAAGCGTGGGCCATTCATAAATAATGTGTCAAATATTGTTCCGTATTTTCTCTAGGATGACTACCACATGTTTTTTTTAAATCTGTGGAGTTTGCATGTGAAAATTTCACGATCAATTGGCGCTGTGTTCTCCAGAACTGAACCTGAAGCCTGTTGAAATCCTGTGGTCAATCCTGAAGCGGAACGTTTAAGAGAATAAAGGGCACATCTCATCGAGGTATGACACTTTGAAAGGCTATACAAAGCTCAACTGAAGCATTTTAGTTTTTACTCACACGAAATCATTTAATTATTGAATGTAAGACGTATAAACATTTCCAGTCACAACTTCTTTTACCTCCAACAACTCGTAAGGTATCCTCCCACATATGTACTCGTAAGGTATCCTTCCATATACTCACAAGGTATTCTTCCACACAATCGTAAGGTATCCTTCCATATACTCACAAGGTATTCTTCCACACAATCGTAAGGTATCCTTCCATATACTCACAAGGTATTCTTCCACACAATCGTAAGGTATCCTTCCATATACTCACAAGGTATTCTTCCACACAATCGTAAGGTATCCTTCCATATACGCACAAGGTATTCTTCCACATACTCGTAAGGTATGTGGAAGGTGTCCATATATTCGTTAGACATACCTTGAAAATATTTCGTGAAAGATACCAGGAGGAGACTCCAGTACACAGTAAAATACCAGAAACGAGAGAACTACTAAGCTCTCGTTTCTTAAATTACAAAACGCTTCTCAAAACACTATTCACTAACCAGTGAGGAAAGTTCTCGAATGTAATCATAATCTAGCATGAAAAAAAAACTTTTACATGTGAAGGAATATTGTCTGTCGAACGCATTTTGAAAGTATCCAACTGCCCTATAATGAAGAGCAACACACTCACGTAATATAATTTTACTACTCTACTGCACTTGATCAGGCGTACTGCACCAAGGCTCATCAATTCCAAATTTAAAATGTCCTACATTTTAGCACAGCGATTCAGACTCTTATCTTACACCTACACTTACGTTTGACTACTTATACCTTATTGTACATTCTATAGCATTCTCAACCTACATACAAACACACCGAAACATTTAGATTCTTATTGGATAACCACAATTAACAAGTCTCATTCTTGTCATACAACCACACTTAACCAATCACTTTCGTTCTCAAAACAACATTGCACCAAGTAGTTCTATGACAGAATGGACGGAGGTTTTTAAGCGGCGGAATAGAGTTTCTCGCGAACCAGTTTGTGTACTTTATTACACTACTGAAAATAGAAAACAGAACTTGTGAAAATCACCACCATGAGCAGTACTCATTCGAAATTGCAAGTGTGTTCCTCTACCTAAAAATCAGAGAGGACTAAATTTTCCGTCCATTTGGCCTGATCCCGCATACTTCTGACAAAAGACACGATTTCAACCTTTAACAACAGGGACTCATTTTACTGCCCGTGAGCCAAGGCCACCCCTGCACACACACCGACTGCACGCCGCAAGAGCCCGTCGCCACAGCCGTCAGCCTGCACATCGTCGTGCCGCATCGCAGCACCAGCTCCCTCTCCGGCTCGCCCAACTCTCATTATTATGCACAAAGTGCCCACCCCCGCCGCTCATCTTCATTCACTCACGCTCGTCGGTGTCCTCGTCTAATCTAAACTCATAAATTTACCCAGACTCGTACGCGGATTTGCTCTAATGAGCCCGGCAGCTCCCGCCTGACGCTCGCTGCTCAACACACCGCAGCTTTAATGGGATGGAATTATCTGAAAATTAAAATGCTTCAGCAGGACAATAAAATACGCAAGCTGGACTCAGAAAAGCCTGGTTGCCATGCGGTGTACATCACATTTCCATCAACAGGATTACCATGAAAATGGACCCCAAATTTCGACAATGTCCGCACAGTAAGTTAATTTCATGCTGGAAAAGCCAAAAATAATTTTTCGTCTTCGAAATTTATGTATTTTACCTAATCAATGCTGGTCAATTTGTTTTTACGGTCATTGTGAAGGAAAATAAAACGTTGTCAAGCATGTAGACCTAAATGAAATAACGCTTGTTTTTACCCAATTCTCCGTACACAAATCAAAACAAACCTGTCGCGCTATGGATTTGATAATTTTATGGTTTTTGGATTACTAGCCATAAATGGCTACTGGACAAAACCCTGTCCAGCTATCCAGGTATTTGTTACGGCGTTCTGTCAAAAGCTGGGAAATAATAGTCTCAGTATTATATTATCCTATAAATAATAATAACTCTGCAATATTAGTCATTCTAATAAACATAATCCATGAATAATTTTAATGAAGTCATACTCAAAAGTTGAGATTTCCTTCGGGGGTTTTCCTTTACGGGAAGAGAAAGGAAGACGAAGTCTGGATGAACTTGGCATGGTCAGTACGGACATCGTCAGCCTGACTGAATCTTGTGACGAATACAATTCAGTGAGAACTAGGCGTTTCACTCGACCATGGCCTTGCACTTTTCGTTACTGTCAAAGCGTAAATGGGTTGTGGCTTGAAATTCTTTCCAAACTTATTCATACTTGCAAAAGGATTTCACTTTTAAAAGAGAATCCTTATATGGACACAAATTCAATGCAGACGTGGAACTACATTTACTATACGTACAGTTCTCTATAGCCAATTCAATAACCCAAACACTGCTCCAAAGCGAGAGTCAACGCGATAAAAATACTTTTCTTTATCTTTAGCAAGGGGTTTTCATGCCCAGAGGCAGCCCACATGAACTATATCCGTCTGCAACTTGTGAAATCAAGACGCGCGGCGCCAGCAATAAATGTCACGGCTGAAACGAGCGGACGTGTTTCCGGACTCCAGCACATTTGGCAACGCAAAGGAAAGCGCGAGTCATTTCTTCATACGAGTAGTAATACTGTTACTGAAATGAATGCCCCCGCGTACATTGAAATAGCTAGTATCAGAGCGAGTACACTGTAGTAGCTATAATGCTTATTCGTAAATATGTTATACAATAGACTTAGCACGCCTAGTCGACTCATTATAATGATTTTTTATACCGCGCAGCCTAGATTAACGTATTTGATACAAGAGTATTGTATTTTACGATTTTGATGAAATTATGACAAACGTAATACGACTGTGTTTATAAATACGTTTCTGATATTGAGTTGTGAAGATTTTCCCTACCAACAAATTGCGTTCGTGACAGCTGAAGACGTGCGCTGAAAATACGTACCCGAAAATGGGCAGCTGTATAAGTACGACTATGTAGGTGCACGATTGCGTAGTCGATATCTTAAGCCATGAATAAATTGAAGAGTTTATTGATTCTCGAGCCCATTGTTTACTTGCGGGGCTTGAAAAATTACAAAAACAGATCCACTATAAAAAATAACGAAATGTAATAAACAGTTTGAATTTCTTGCTCCATCACATCAAATATCTTGAAAAACTGCTTGACACATGAACTAAAAACAGAAAAAAATAACAGGAAGTAAAACATAAAATGAAATGATACCACAAAACAGGTAAAAATGAGTTAGAAATTCGGAACAAAATAGCCACGGAAAGTTACAGGTCGTAGATCTGTTCGTGGCGTAACTACTGCAGTATTGAAAGTTTCAAAAAACTTTTTCAGCATGTGCACAACAACACGTACTAATAATGGTTGGGCAACGTATCGTCACACCATGAGATGATGCGAACAGTCGACGTCGACCTCCTGAAGACGTACGTTTAGTCTCCATGGCGCCGTGGGCAACACGCACGCCAGAACTGAAGAGATCCGAGGCTCAAAGTACATACGTTGCCCGCGCGACTGCTGGATTTTCATGCAGTCACAGAGTGCTTCTTTGAGAAAGGATGCTTGGACTCCACACTCCCCACTGCACGCATGAGTCCTATCAGTAGTTCTGATGGATTAAAAAAAGGTAAGTTGTAAGTTCTGCGCGTCAACTTTGTTAGAATGAATTTTTTTCGCTTTCTTTGGAGAAGCAGGACAAGGTTGTCACGTCGCTACAGAGTACACTTGGTGATCTTCATTCCATCGGGGTGAGACAGTACATACGTTGTGCTTGAATTAATAAACCCGCGTGTCACTGACGACGTTCATGGCAAGTACAATTTTAATGCAGGTACAAATCATTCAAGATCACTCTCATCCCAATATATAAAGATATTCGAGCATCATTTGTTTGTGTTTTGCCTCCAATAGCCCCGTACACTGCACCATTACTGCACACTGCATTAATTTCACGTGGTATAAACGGTGTTCGCGGAAGTACGGGCATTTCATATTCCAAAATGGGAACCCCGCGCACACTGAACATTGAACCGAGAGCAATCCCACGTAGCACACTGAGGCCCACATAAGCTGTTCAAAAGTATTTTAGCAACAATAGAGGCAATAAAACGACGAGCCTGATACGGGCAACAATGACGCATCAATAGCGAGGTATGTCACGCCACAGAAATTTCAATGCGGACAATTGCAGAGGGCGATCCTAATCGTGGGAACGGAGGCGGGGCGAGATCGCGGACTATGCATTCCAGTGGATATTAGTTATTATCATTATAATAGGAACGTCAGAAAAACTACGAAGGCCAGTAGAAATGTGTTTGAAATGAAGATATGGAAAATTGGAAACTGTGAGGGTGTTGCTGCTTTTTCCTGACAAAATAATCAAAAGAGGAATAAAAATGATGAAGTAGTGGAAACTGAGTTATAATGCATCGAATTTTGACGTTGGTTCGATGTAAAGGAAAACGTAACCCAACGGAACGGATAGCGTGGAGATGAAGCCAGCATTCAGTTTATACACTAGTACATGTAGTTATTTTAATGGAAGCACCACAAACAATAATGTGACTAAGACCATCTTAATGAATCTCCGTCTTCATAATCAGCAATATGTAGAATATTTGATGTCGATGCAAGCCTGTGCAAGGAGATGCTGAGTAAAACCACCTCTCTCACTTCCGACTAACGCAGCACAGACTATGACGACGCGGTGTCGGTGCACAGATCTTTCTTTAGTTCAAGTTCCTTTTCTAGGTGTACACCGCAATCATTTTTTGTTTGTACAATGACCGCGATACACTTTTTTAAACATTTAAACATTTATTTACCACAAGTAATTTACATCAGATACAGGTTTACAATCAAATGAGGAATGACGAAGAACCGGAATCAGGATATATACCACATGTGGGCCCGAATAAGCTACAAGGCTTCTAGGGCAACCTATACAGAATTTAAGGCATTCAGTTTACAGCATATCAATGATTAAGAACGAAAAAGGCTTAAGGTTACACTCAGGTATGTCAGTTACAGGAACTGAATGAGTTGGTTAAAATTAACATTAATATTAAGGTCAAAACATGGTATGAACACTCATGGGGTACTGTGTAGTGTGTATATATATGGCTCGTTTCGCAACAAAAATGTATGATTTTCTTCGTTTTGTATTTTTCGGAAACATGCAATCAATCGACAATGTAGGACACAAAACTCATTGAATATGTTAAAATAAAGATGTTCTCAAACGTAGGATTCTTGATACGATTTTTTGTTTCAAATATATTCGACGTTATAAGAATTTGATTACTAATATCTCCAGGTGTTAATTGAATATTTAAAGGAGTTGACTTAACATTTCAAGCAGGTAAATTACAGTTTCAAGGAGTTACCTGAACATTTCATTAGGTTAAAAAATATTTCAATGGGTTCAAATATTATTCGAAGTAACTATATTAATACTTCACGATGTTAAATTTACATATCAAGGAGTTAAATCAGTACGACAAAATGCTACTCATAATAATACTTCAAGAAGTATAACGAAAGGAATAAAGTACTTGAAATGGCGAAACAGACACTCAGACTTAATATTAATATACTTAATATTAATTCATCGAAGGGATAAATTAGTACTCAGAGAAGTTGAGATAATATCTCAAGGAACCAAATTAATTTGAAGAACTGCAAGTGGAGCTTCCCTTCATTCTATGAAATCCAGTGACCAGGACTCAAGGCCGAATCAGTGAGCTTGTCCTCTTCAGCCGATTCCGATAACTTTAAGGTGCATTGTCAAGGGAAATAAAATTGCCTTGAGTAAATATACATCAAAAAGTAACTTAATTCATAGTGAATAAAAACTACTGAAAATACTACAACTGATTTCTGAACAGTAACAATTTCGAATGAGTTTGACAGATGACGTTTAACAAAATAGGGTTGTAGACTGTGTTACTATACACAATTTCTTCATGTTTCATTTATAACAGTCCAAGATGAATGACTTTATTTTCTGTATAAAATTCTTCTTTTATTTTTCATAGCATGAATTAAACCGGTGAAGCACACCTTCGTTATTTAATTTCAGGTTTAGAATGGAAAAATATCAACATAACTTAGTTTCCATACGCGGAGAGAAAGTCCTCGTAAACAATTCAAACTTTATACGTCAATGAAAGTTTTTGAAGAGTACCTCAAACATGTCACAAATTTTTCAATAGACAAATTTTCCCTAGACAAAAATTACCGCCTGACATTCAAGTGACGATACCAGTGGCCGCGCTGACGGGATTGAGGCCCACTCGACGGCGTCGGCAATGGAAAGCGACGGTAGAGTAACGCACCTGTCAACCAACTCGTGACGGCAGAGTGATGTGTCTCAAGAACATGACAGGAGCTACACAAAAAACGTCACAATCCCCCGTCGGTAGCGCACAATTTAAAATTAAAGCGTGCTGTTGAGCACTTCAAATCGCTCACAGCGTTCAGAAGCAGGCTTTTAACGATGAAAGCACAGTTTCTAACAGGATCGAGTTCGAACAAAGCAGGGATGAAAGCACAGCTTCTACTGTTGGTTTCAATGATGGGTTGTAAAAATGTACGATGAACAATCAGATGCAAATGTGCAAGTTGATTCCTGGGCTGGAGCATTAGAAATAGATTAAATACGTTAAAGACGAACGTAAAATAGGCAATTAGAACAGTAGATATGAAATAACGAGAAAATACCCCCTCAAAAATCTGGTTTGCTAGAGCTGCAGATTTGAAGTATTATGAAATGAATAAGTACACGCGGGAAATCTGTAACTCACTGAGAAAAACGTAACTCTTTCACAACATCAACACTGATATACCATTACTTTTGTAGAATACATGTCAAAAGTATTAAATACAATCAAGAATGGACAAACTGTAACTGTGTAAATATCCTCAACTGCAGTAAGTATGTCTGGACAACCCAAGATATAACGACTCGGTCCATGTGTTGACGTGTCAACACCGCTTCAAGAAGGACGCAGTAAACATGCGTAGATAAGCTCACTACCTGAAGTGCGTTGAAGTCACCAAAGCTATCAGATTCACGGCCCACTTAGTATTACTGATAGTAATGGTCGAACATCACTAGGACCATAAGTCGAACATCACTACTAGACCTAAGGGAACATTACTTATTTGATTAACACAACATTCACTTTTCAACCAGACAACCTCGTTCGATTTTCCACTTTTATAAATCGGCGTGAAGGCAAACTTAGCCGTTTCATTTCTGAACTGAGATAACCGTTTTAAAACAAATTATTGAGGCAGTGTTACCAAATTGAAATTAGAAAAGTGGAGCGATACAGAAGTCCAAGATCGTTTCCTAAATCCAGCTGAATCAAAAAACTCCTAGGAATGTAACAAACTGAACTGGTTCGGAACGCAGTCTTATGAGAAATAATAAAACCGAAGTCCCAACCCTTAACATAACATTTTTGATTTATTTACTACGGATAAAAGATTATCAAAATAAAAATGTAAGCGTTTCGGGATTCTCCCATCATCAATACAGTCTGAAAAATATTCAAAAACATTCGTATAAAAATTACAAAAATTAGCAAACCAAATTAGATTAGCAAACCAAATAGCTATGAAGTAATCTATGGGAAATTACTTGTTGACTATATATAAAGGGCGAGCACTATTTTGATCACTCAAGGTAGGTTTCTGCTTGCGAGTATAGGTAAATTCTAAAATTCTAAGAGCGTTTGTATCACTAACAGAGCCAAAAATTCTAAAGCCAGTTTTAAAATTTCGGACTGTGATAGTGATAGAAATGCTCTTAGAATATTGGTCACGTAGGAGATCATGTATTGCTCTACACGAATGCATTAATTAACACATTTTTTTGTGACACCGTAGCTTTTCCAAGAGCATAGTGGTCCACCGGCGCGTCACATCATCTCAAAAAAAAACGGGATAAGAAAATGGCTACGTTTTTCCCTACAAACCATAGGCTAATGGTTTTACATATGTAGAGCTCATACACATACTCGTATTGTCAAAGTGATGATTCCTTGATGCATCGGGTAATTCTCAACGAGATAAAAATTAAAATGCACACAAAATCAGTCGTTTAAGCCACTTGTATAAAAGTAAACCCGAATTTCGTCGGAGTAGAAAATCTCTACAGAACGACCCCGTGGGGCCACACATACACAGAACGCATCGAAGACGCAACCCTAAATGGCAAGCCTTTATTGACAAGAGTATTGTTCGGAAGCAATGAGTTTTGTGCTCATTATGGCCTTGACTAATGGTTTTCGAAGCTCTAATGAGCAAACTGTGCACACAAAGCCTTCAAAGCAAACGCGGTGGCCACCCCCACACAAAGGCTGTTCAACTCAATGCAATTACTGGGAGCAGCATCTCCTGCTCCCGCTGCTCTGTAGAGCCCAGGTCCACCTAATTAGTGTGACTCTCTATTGTGGGACTCTGAAGACGCCTAATATTACACGTTCATCGAAATTTTCAGTAGTACACTGTTCCTGCCGCGGCAGCTTGTGGTCGTTAAAGTCCATACAGGTTTGAGTTGTCATTATACTGGAATGTATGATAGACCAATAGATAAAAATTAAGAATCTATCAATGGAGTGTCACAACTCATAATACCATTGTTAATTTCATATCCACAAATTTATAATCAACGTTATGTGCTCACAAATCGAAATCAGTGTAAATAATTCTAAGCCAATTTATCAGCGATGCTGTCATAACTCATTCATATTCCCCGTCGGTACGTCAGCATTGCAGTAGCTGCGAAACCCAAGCGCAGATGACAGTCAAACACTTATTTGTTCGCACCATTTCTCAAAATTTAATTCATAACATGAAGTTGAGGGTAAAAATGCATAATAAAAATTATTTTAACGCAACTAGAAGAAGACAGGATAAGAACAGATAATTTAGCAAGACTGAAACAAGGAAATCTGACGTCCCAGCAGTATGTTATGCGTGATAATCGTATGTTTTAATATATGTTTTACTCGTTAATTCAAAAGCTGAAAATATTTACTGCATTTTCCAGCAAATTGAGACGTTTATGCGTCTATTTTCAGTGTGTTTTTTCACGAAAATACCGTGGTGGTATAATAACTGAGTAACTTGTTCTTTAAGTAATGACTCCGAAAGATTATGGCAGCATTATTTTTACTCTTAACACGCAGAAGAAAGGCTTAAATTTGATTTCATTTATTTGACTGATATTTCATCTTACTTTCTTCATTGAAATTTTAATTCCATCACGTCACGTTCATCATGCATGGCCGATTCAGCAAGCACCAGTAAACCAATAACTGCACCTCACCACATCTTGCATTCATCACTTCCTTCAACCTGATAGGTCTTTCTAAATTTTTATTCATGCAAAACCTTTAACCTATGCAATGTCATCGGTTAAAAATCGGTGACCCACACAGCCTAAATTGTTATCTACACCAGATCGTACGCAGTAACTTAGAAGTGTCTTTCTCTAGAGACCTGTGAATGGTGGCAAAATTCAATTATGTCGGTAATACCCGTGGTCGTTGCGCACACACATGGTCTGAAAGAAATGAATCACTGGCATTATTACATCATGGAACTTTGTTACTATTGCAGACACCATTGCACATCATCAAGCGGCTTGCATATATCTCTACTTAACAACATTAACATATTCTAAACAAAACTGGTAACTCAATTCGAATTGAAATCCGGAATATGGCAAAAAGTAGAACTTGCATTTAAAGGAGTTCAGCAACATTGACTGAAAAATAGCAACCATCCAGGTGTTCAATACAACATCCAGACCAGGAAAGTAGCATCTTCGTTTCAGCAGTCCCATAAAATACAGTCAACTCTAAAGGCCTTGTGCACCCGTCCCCGTAATTTCAAGAACAAAACTAACTCCGTACATTCACAGCAGAACGGCAGCCATGGAGGGTGCGCAAAAGCAACAGCCGCAAGACCTCACAATTTAGGCCCGTAAAGGCACCAGAAGCGGGCAGGCAGGGCTGATCATGGGCACCTAAACGCGGTTTCTGAGGCCCAGATTACTGTCAAATTTTTCAGTGCAGAGAACAACGCTGAAAGGAAGCAGAGACGCGGAAAGCTGCGCCCTGTCAGCCCATTGCTCTAAATTGGATAGCGTGCACCAAAGACGGTGAAGAAAAGACTTTACCTCAATAGCGGGAACAAAGAAGGTAGAAATATATATATGTGTGTGTGTGTGTGTGGAAAAGCACGCAGGTAACGTCTTGGATTTATTTATGAATGAGAAGTGAAAGATAGAGATAACCTATATGCCTACCGGTAATTAACGCGTTGGCTGCGATATTTTAATAAAAAATATCGTAGACTTGGTAATCAAGTTAGAGCGTCACTTGATTTTTGAAGAAATAAAAACGATGAGAAATAAGATAATACGAACATACAGCACTTTGTACCAAGTATACCACCAGTTTTATGAGAAGGTAACCACATTTGCTCTAATTGCATCTAAGTACATCAGAAAATAGTTTCCAAGCAACAAATTTCAAGGTGGAAACGTTTTGGCACTATAAAACAATATTTTTTTATTATTATAATAAATTGGCACAGATAAAAATTGAAGATATATGAAAATTAAAATGTCAAAATTTCATCAAACGTCACATAAGTAAGTAAACATTTACAGACTGGAAAGAGAAATTTAGCATTGGAACTCTGATATCTAAGAAACAAAGGCCAATAAAACGAGATCAACTGAGAAATTAAGTATCAGTTGCGTACAATGAGCACCGTATCTGTGATGTATTAATTGAAGCTTCCCTACACTGGGGATAGTTGTTATACTCTACGTTAACAGAGCCAAAATAATCATAGAGGCGAGGGACAAACACACACAATACGTTGTTCAAAGTTTTGTTCACAGGAAGTGCAACAACAGTCATTCGATAATGTACAGTGATCCTTAAACAGTTCCAATCTACAGGGAAAAACTTAGAGCAAAATACATTAAATCATTCGCTTACAGTACATCCAATGTAAGTTTACACCTTTATAAATCATAGTTCAAATAGCAGACTTGACATATCAATATCAAATACTAATTAAAATTTGCCGACAACCTGCCAGTCTACCAACATGCATATACACGGTATTCCATAAAGGCAGCCGAATTTGAATGGGTCAGAACTTATGCGTTTTGAAGTTTATAGACACGCTTGTATCGTGTTTGCTATCGAATTTTAAACCAACCGGTGCTTTTTAGTTTTTTCTGGCTTCTCGGCGCCTCTCGGAGCAGCTCATAAGTGACCAACGAGTTTCCATCGTGAAGACGCTCTGTTCGAGTTGGGTGCCCACTGCAGAACACCCTAACATTCTACACGCTTTAGAGGCAGTAAACGATTGTTCAATAAGACGAAGAACTTTAAGAAAAAATTCTCATACTCCGTACATTCATCCCAATTAACATTTGTGTGAATGCATCAATCTCGACGCCAGCATGTCCAAGCAAAATTTGAAGACACTGATTTTGAGAACAAAAATGGTAGTTTATTTCTAATAACGTCACTTCTCACAATGTCAAAAATAAATCGTAAAACAAAGAAAAAACTGAGAGCAATGCTCTTATAAGAACTTTTTTCTCAATTACAGCTCAACACTTTGACCGCAACGTGCACCGCATATGGTCCACGCGATCATCTAACCTAACCTAGCCAAAGCAGTAAAATATATGGATACAAATTTTTAAGTTTTCATGAAATTTATGTTGATTATTCGTATATGCTAGTTTAGATTAAAAGGAAAATTGATAGGATACCCAAATTTTTTAAACAAAATCTTTCATTTTAAAATTTTCAACGTAGATATTTGCCGACATGAAATTTTTCATGAATGGAGTATTACGGTCAAAGTATTAAGAGGTGTTGCATAGCCAGCATTTCCTTCCGTATAAATCGAAGAAATGAGCATTGCTCCCCCGAAGAAAATCTCTCTTATTTCGTCATCGTAACAGCCTGTTACAGCAGACCCGCCTTATGCACGCACACGCACCTGACGGGGGTCGAGAGTGTGTTATGAGACAGCCGTGCAAATGACAAATGGTTTGCCACGTCAAGGGCTGAGGGACACATCCTGAAAAGCATGGTACTTAAAATATACAATTAATGCAAAAAGTACGAAGCGAATCACTCTATGCCGTGTTTATTCTCTCAGATCAACAACTTTCGTCGTATTGTGAATTAGCTGAGTGAATGTATTTCACAAAAAATATCGGATGAAGAAAAAAATCGTGATAGACCAGTGACTATTGAGATTCTTTTTTCCGACTCGGACAGAAATGATCATGTCCGAGCTGCTCCCTGAAATGGCTGCACGCAAGGATCCGAAGGTCAGCGCTACGACTTTCGTCATGAAATCTCACACAAAGGCCGAGTTTCACGAATTTTACCCCGAAAAATTTCCGGTGTTGTCCATCGATTCAATCATACAAATCATGTGTGAAAAGAACTTATCAATAAGATTAGCAAGCGTGACAGCGTTGAAAAAACTCAGTGATACCCTAAAGACAAACGTAAATTGTGGTGTTTTAAATGAATAATACTAAATGTTTTTTCAAACTTAAGATCATCTCCTAGAATTGTGAGCAAAGTCAAGTGCACTCATCACCGTCACACACTAATGTCAGCATGACTACTGGAAAATACCTAAGTACATAAAAGCCCTACTCGTACAACTTCTATAAGCATATTTTGATACACCAAACAGATGAGCAAACCTAAGTACGTGCATGCGGACCTAAAAATTGGATAAACATAGCACATACATTTTCTGCGCCTCACTATATGTCGATACTCGAGATCAGCGTGATCTTATACCCAACATCAATTATTTAATTATAAACTCAGAGGAAATTCTCCAGATTTAGAAGAGTACGGATTTTGGAAGAAGCCATTTTTTTACGCTTACATGTCACATTCGAACTTTTTTAAGTGGAACTATTCACGAAACCATAAAGGTATGCAGAGACAATTTGATGATAATGCCAATATTCGTTAGAGTATTGATATCCTCTTGAGTACGCTGGGCAAGGAATATCGTAAAAAAGTATTGCATGATACTTATGACCAATCGAGCACAATATTGTTTGTCTGTTGAATTTGCGCAATCTCAAACTAAATTTTAAAATTAAATCCCAGTATTTTAGAATTTTAAACACATATTCATGCAGGGTAATAATGTGCTTAGTATTCTCGCCAATAGATTTTCCCTATGACTAAGGAAACGTTCATTTACCATTCGGTTTCCTTATCTGAAGTAGTACAAGAGAACGTAGCATAAGATCTCATAGCATTAGACTTCCAAACTTCATCAATATGATCCTTATAAATGCTACACGAGTTACAACGCCCTATTCACTAACGTATCATTGACGTTAACTAGTATCACTAAGCCACAACTGAGACCATGATAGAAGTTTCTTCAGCCCCATGAGCAAGTGGGAGACCCGTAAAGTGGTGCACAAGTTTCCACAGGTAAGTTACAGAAGGAGGGATTCACTTTATCTTTTCAAAGAAACGATAATGTAAAGTGACGAAAGAAACTGGACGTGGGAATATCGAAAATTCAGAAATGTGAACCTTAGATAACCTAGATTTTCGTCTCTCTAAAGGATGAAGTAGCTGTTTACTCCCAGATGAAAAAATGTTAACTTCCAACGTAAGTAACCTGCTCACCGTACCGGAAGCAGCAGTCACAATCGCAGCCAAGTACAACAGATTAGACAAGAAAGATATTTAACCCTAAAAGGACATGGCAGATTTGTCAAAATAACCCGTTTCGAAATTTCAAATCACCATAATTTCCTTCAATAAAGTTGACTTCTAAATTCCTTAAAAATATTCTATTTACACTTTTATTCGTTCATTCAGCAAGAAAATATCAGATATTTATTGATATAACAAGTTTTTAACTCCATATTCGTCATATCGACGGCTGGTCATGTTGACCCAACCGTCCTTCCAGCGTTTCGTGGGAGTCGTTTCGAGAACCCGTACGCTAGAAGATGCACCCTTGACCAGCGGCAGCGCCTCTCTGCTTTTCGATGCGTGGGATTCGCTGCCAAATTAGCGCTGTGTCACACAAGTAGCACCGGAATTTGGTCACACTAGTCCTACAATTTTGGGATCTCATTGATATTCCGGACGCGTGGTAGAGTTCCGGCGTCCCACCCCGGACGCGGTAACCTGTCCTTCGGCGGACCGAGACGTCGTATCCCTCAGAACGCCTCAATCGCTTAAGGAAGGAGTTAATAACGGAATTGAATAGCAACAAGACTATGCTCAACGCAAGGGTAAACTTCGTGAAGTTTGAAGAAATAAAAAAACTAAGGCAAAATGCCTAATGGTCAGGTTTTACTTGACCGACATGATTTGCAAAACAAAAAATCTATAGTTCGTTAAATAATGATTGATTGAAACAATTATTTAGTGAAATTTGTAATTTTTCTGAGAGCGAATATTTGTCATATGTCTTTAACTAAAATTGAATAAATCATATATTTCGTCCTTCTAAGGAGATGTATAATACGAGTCTTTAAGTATGTATGGGAAATGAAGAAAGAAAGTCACAAAACAAATCAGATGCGTTTTTTCTTTTAATTTACCCTGGAAGACCGAGCGAGCAGCAAAATTGTAGAATCGACACGAGGACTCGCATGCACAGAATGTATATTGGTAAGTAAATTTGCAAGTAGGCCTACGTATACACGTTTTCGAGCTGATCACGACCTTGGTCTTTGCATTTTAGTTTTACATAATTACGAAGTCTGGCCTCTTTCAGTTCAGAGTATCTTGGTTTCAGGATGACACTGTAGTCAGAGGGGACTGTCTCGAATCAAATTTCGAACGTCCACAGACCACACCATGATAAAAATTCTTGTTTCATTTGTTCTTGATACACAAGCCTAAAAATTTTTAAGTTTAAATGGGCTGCACATAGATGCAGTGCCTGTGTACAAGGTGTAAACAGAAAATTGGGACTAATAGAGCCACAAAATATAACCCTAAGTGCATGCGAAAATAAAACATAATACAAAAAAAAATCTGAGTGAAATATCTTAGTTGATAGATTTACAATAAATTCACTTTATATGTGATCCCTCAGCATCAGTGACCTGCTGAATAAGCTTTCTGAAGGAGCGTCAGGAGCTCACTGCAGGGTCTCACGTAAAGAAACAAAATCATCACACTACTTTGCCAAACAATCAATAAATTTGCAAAATCATGAATAGAAAGGCTTGGGTAAATATAATTATACGTATTAGATGCTCCAACCAAAAAGTTCGATCACTTAATTGATGGCCGACTTCACGGATTGAACAATATTGTGAGGTTGATCATTAGACATTTTCTAAACTTCACTACAGAACCAACAATCGCAAGGATTCAAATCTGGGAAGCTATAAGGCCAATCACCTCTAAGTACAAACAATAACAATCTTTCGTTAAAGAGATTCGAGTCAGTTTTGGATCCAAGTCTTGAATGAACGTACCTGCATTTTATCGCAGTTCTTCTTAATCCATGGTAACATGACTGCCTGTAGAATCTTGGTATAGTCAGCATTGTTGATTTTTGGCCATGCTGCGATATAACGAGGGGACATGATTTTACCACCGCTTGCAACACCTACAAACATCATAACGGAGGCCAGATTTTCACTCTCCATGACAGGAGGAAATTCTGATGGGTCCAAAGCAATTATCCTCGAGTTTCTGCTATGTGTGAGTTTCTGCCGGCCATTCAACTGTCATGAAGTGCACCAATACTCCGTGATAGAATTCTGGTCAGTGATTATCAGCAAGAAATTTTCAGCTTTGAAAATGCTACGTGAGTTTTTTGCGAGTCCCAAATTACAACATTCAGCGTCTACGTTTTCATGACTTCCTGCTCGGAATGCAATAGTTATGAATGTTAAATTTTCTCACAAAATCCTGAGTGAAAATACTTTCGCCCGTTTTCGCAAAATTTCACAGAAGTAAGTTGTAAATATATACACTCGTACATGTTGTAGCACAGTATACGGTATCATAAACACAGGTGAAGTTATTCCTGTTTTAAATTTAGAGCTAACAAACGGAAGAGGACAAATCTGAAATTTATTTTCAAATAGTAATGGTCGACAACAAATCTGATTTGAGAAATGTCCGCTTCTACAACAACATGAAAAATATATAATAAGAAATGAGCTTCAGAATATCTGCCTCGAGGCATATTCGCAACACACAATTCATTAGGATACTTCAAGAAGAAAAAAAGTACGACTCATTTACGCCCCACACATGGCCCTTTTTTCTCTGGATATTATCCGCTAAGACTGGGTTCCCATGTTCAAAATGAACAAATGACACAAGTAAGCGACAAATTGACCGTTTAAACTGTTTTTTCGCTGGATAAGGAAAATTTGGATGTGCTGAAAATACTATAAATTCTTATTTACTTTTTTAGATCAGCAAATTTACATGAGCAAAAGTCATCGGACAATATAGTGAGCTTTTTATCCATCACCGCATGATGTTATTTAAGTGTTTTTATACGTACGTGTATTCTGTTTAAATGAGGCTAAATTCTTATTTACTTTTATAGATAAGCAAATTCTGATGCAATTACATTCGTCAGTATTTTTTAATCGTTTTTTTACAGGTGTATTTTGCTACGATGTTTCTGCTACATCTACCATGAAAACAGCATTGTTGCAAACACGAAATCAGTCTAAAAACTTAAAAGTGATTATTTTGCTCAATGAATCGGAAATACAATCGAATTACTTGATAGAAGTCATTCGACTTGCTTACAAAAAAAATTGGTGGGTTGTCTAAATTGTTTCAATTAATATGGGATAAATTTGCACAGTTGAAGTAATATATCATTCCACAGTGCCACCCGTTTCACTTAATTGCATGATGTTCTTGTTGCAAAGTAAAAAATTATACAACTTCAACGGTGCGAATTCATCCCATATCAATTGAAACAATTTAGACAACCCACCAACTTTTTTGTAAGCAAGTCGAGCCGTAAATGGTGAGAATAATATACAAATATAGTGTTAAATTACCTCTAAGCCGTTCTAAGCCCGATCAGAAATCAATCACAACTCTCGGATCGGGGAAAGCTGGCGTGTCCATGGCTCAGTAATGGCGGTTGACCACATGGCTTAAATGAGGTCGAATCTTTGAACTGCTTAATAAATCTTCAAGTACACTTGATTATGCGCTTAGTAACCCATGAAAAAATAAAATACACAACCAATATAATTTAGCCATCGTACAGCTCTTCTTCAATGGACGGAATTTTCTCCTATCCCGGAGACGGTTCTCGCTAACCAGATGCCGCCCTGATCGCTCTCGGCTGCGATCTTGGCCGGTCTTGGCTGCTAGAGAGCGGGAGCCAAAAGATCACGATGGAGGCGATAGTAGATTTAGAACAAATGACTAAAACACCTACGGCATACGTATCTAAAGCATTTAGAGAACTTGAGCACTGTAATTTACCGCGTGATGCAGAAAAATCCTTTAAATGTGAGCTCTAAATATTGTATACAAATTAGCCCAAAAATACCTGACTTTAATTTGCCAGTATAATAACAACTCAGATCGCTAGGATATTAAAACTTGCTTTATTTGAAAAAATATGGATTATGAACACTATGTTTTGGATAAAACGTCCTTTTAAATAATGGCCACGGTTGTTTTGACGACTCGGTGTAGTATAATTTGCTGGTATAAAAATAACTAATATCGCTAGGATGTTAAAACGTGCTTTATTTGAAAAATATGATTTATGGACACTATATTTTGGAAAAAACGTCCTTTAAATAATGGCTACGGTTGTTCTGACAACTCGGTGCAGAACTCGTAGAACTCGTCTGTTCTTTGTCGGTGTAGAACACTCAGATGGTAGTTTATTATTGACGTTACCAGTGCCCGTAAATTTTCGATGAAGAGATTCGATTGTGCTTATAGACATTTATTCCGGGCTTATTCCTGGTTGTTATTCTGAAAAGGATTCGGTAATCACGTCGCACTTCTGTTGTTGGCATCGTCCTTGGGTACACTTGCACAATTCTTATTCTTGCTTCTTTGCTGTGGCGAAACACGATGAAAATTTGAGGGTTTGAAATCGAAACAGAAAGTAGTTTTCGAATGGATGGGTAATTAGAATGACTGATTATAAGGTATTATAAAAATGTTTTTCTTTCGAATAAAACAAGTTTCAACATCCTAGCGTTATTAGTTTTTGTGTTGTTAACAAATTAAAAGGGTCAGTTACTTATGGGTCATTCTGTACTTCAACGATGCACCAATTCCCCACCATTGTTCAAATATTGCTTGAAGGGTTCCATGAATAAATAATTACTCCTGGATACTAATTTTAAAGAGTTTCAAATATTTCCCTAGTGCTGCGTGGTTTCCCTAGCCTGCCTGTGCCGCACACAGAGGACAACCGGCACCGCGTCAGGTGAGGGGGCGGCATCCCAAGCCTACGACTGCTGGATTTTCCCAGGAGTCACAGAGTGCTTCCCTTGGGAAAAGAAGCTTTAGCCCCGCATTCCCCACTGCACTCACGCGTCATGTCTTAAATCACAAGGCATTTGAAAATCAATTTTCTGTGCTGCATGTCAGCTCAGTCGGAATAAAGTTTCATATCTTTTCTCAGCTGTCGCCACTGCACGCTATGCCCGCTACAGTGGTGCTCATCTTCCTCACCGCTGGCGACAGGCAGCGCGAGCAGCTGGCTTTCACGACGCTTTCTCATCAGTATCAGGTAAAGTTATAACAAGTAATTCTCTCCGTCACATACCTCGAATACGCTGCGCTCACGGATATGCACACGTTTATATTTATTCGGTATTACTCGAAAAAATTTCAACTTTCTTCTTCCTTGTGTCATGAAATTGCTCATTTCCCTTCAACTTCTCCAGCGTCTCATACTCCTCATTTCACAGCTGTACATTTCCTAAAACAAAATTTCATTGGTTACAATTACCTGCAGTTTTTCTACCTTCTTGTGATATTTTCTTTTCTTTTCATAGTTTTGTTTCTCTTTCCGAACACACAACAGCTCTTCACACACCTCACTGACACACCTCATAAATTTTCACACACGCACACACCTCACTGGCCTTCCCACGAGCCCCAACTACAACTACACGCAGATATACTCTCCATCTTCCCTTACAACCCGTACTCTCTTTCCAGTTTTCTACTCTCATTATTTACATCTCATTGACACTTTAGTATCATTTTAGCCTGTATCATTTCCTCCTGCTGCTCACACATACCTCATTTACTCTCACTGACATCCTCCCTTACCCCCTCCTGCTTACCTGTCCCCCGTATTCCCCTCCCCTCCCCAGGGACCGGATACAGGTGTGGTGCGCGACGTGCGCCCCTCTGAAGGGGGTTGACCGCGCTGGTCAGCTTACTAAAAGTAAACATTTCTCACCATCTATATATATACTTGTAATATATGGGACGTACAAACATACCCGGAAGCTATAACGTAGGTGCCAATGTAAACGCTAAGCTAATGGCTAGACAGACGAAATAGTAAATAAATTTTAATGGGAGAAATACTGTTAATAGAAATTAGTAATTAAACTTTATGCACTGGATTATTTCTTAATTAGTCGCTTTGACTTACTAGTTTTCAGTTAAAATTTTAATCCGAACACATGAGCACCAATTATTAGAATTTGAAGAAAAATTCGTTGGATACTTCTGTGTAATTCGAAAGAATTCGAGTTTATCTCACGTACAGTACACAGAGGACATGTTCTCTAATTTATCTACTGGAGGGCGTGCAATCGCATACTACACTCGTAAGGACGTTGGGCACTTCACATCAGGTGAAAAATAGAACTTATAACGTGCGTTTGTTCTACTTGACGGCTATGCTATATACAGGACACGCGAGCGTCTATCGAGCAAATACCGCATCACTTGTACTTGCATTTCACACATTCAGTCGTGGCTGAGCGACGATGGCCGACCGCGTCAACTACAACGGGAAAATGACCATCATTCCCAGTTTTTCCTCCATTCGATCTAATTAAAGGATACAGCAATAGGGTGAAGTTGGGCACGGTACTGCGATAGGTCAGGGTTAGGTTATGCGCTGCGATAGGTTAGGTTCAGGGCTGCACAAGTGCACCAGAACGTAATGAGAACCCTTCGTGAAGTGTGCTACCGTGTAGCAACAATTTGGGGGAAAAACGACCCTTCAATTCCGCTGACACCGCACGTAAATAAAAATTCATCAAAAAGATAGCTAAACTCGTCCGGGAGAGCCACTACGAGGAATGTTCGGGGGCATGTATTTTTTCATATAAACTTTTGTCTCAACGAAAAAAGTCAGTGAAGAACTGACGTATTTGCTGAATATCGTAGAAAAATTACATTCCTCTATTCTGATGTGAAAATACTTCAGACGAACTAAATACTGACTCTGTACTTGAACGTTGAACGTCGGAAATATTTTTTCACTTTCTCCAACAGACAAGTAAATTGTCTTACAATGCTGAGAATCGTAATACTCTTTCATATTAATGATCTTTGAGTATTAAATTAATTTTCAAATAAATGTACCCTAAATTTTTACACACTTACGTCATAATCGGGCTGCCTTTCCAACTCTCGATAATATGAATTAAGTAAGAGAAAACCCTTTATTAGTAAGTAAAAATACTATGTGAAATAGTAAAAACTCTACATTAGTCAGTAGAAATGCTTGATGAATTAGTGGAAATCCTTCATTGGTCAGTAGAAATCATTCATGAGTCAGAAAGCAAAAACCTGCATGAGTCAGTAGACATTCTGTACATTAATTAGTACGAATCCTAAATGAATAAAAAAACCAACGAAAGTCATTAAAAATCTTACATTAATTAGTAGAAACCATACGTTAGTAGTAAAAACTCTCCATGAATCAATAGAAAACTTACATTAGTTTATGGAAATTTTACATGGAATAGTAGAAACATTGCCTGTATGAATCGAATTCTTACTCGGTTTGAGAGAAATCCTGTGTGAGTGAATAGATGTCACTCACGCAATTATTAGCGGACTTCATGCTTTTATCAGCTAAATTAAAATGTTTTAATTAAATATTTTGAAAAATCGATGTCTTTACAAAACTCAATGTCCTATTAAAAAAATTCATGACTAAATTTTTCTCAGTTTTAGCAATTGATTTTTCAATTATATTTTTCTCAATTGGTGGTACGCCGAGTGAGCAAGTCCTTGAAGCTGTGATGCAATCAATGTAAATCGTTATATAGATTGCCTCTCTCATGAAGTATATTTTCATGTATGGAGTGCACACACGATAACCACGCAAATGTGTATCGCACACACGATAACCACGCTGCGTGTATCGCACACACGATAACCACGCTGCGTGTATCGCACACACGATAATCACGCTGCGTGCATCGCACACACGATAACCACGCTGCGTGTATCATACACACGACATCCACGCCGATGTGTATCATACACACGACATCNATCACACACACGATAACCACGCCGATGTGTATCGCACACACGCCACCACGACGCCGCGTGTATCGCACACATGAAAGCCATTACCACCGCTCACGACCTGACAAACTTTCTCCGGCCACGCCAGTCCCTTCACGCCAATTTTGCTGCTCCCCGATTAGCCCTCCCTACCCCCTACTCCATTCCCCTAATTCTCGCTTCCGTTGCTTCACCTGCTCCTGGCGACACGTGCCGCCACCGAAAGCTCGCGCTCCCCTTCACTCCCCCTACTTCTGCCCCGCCCCTCCTCCTCCACTTCCATAAAGTTCCTCTTCCACGTCCGCTTCTCTGTCATCCTTCCAACGCCACCTGGAGCAGTCGTCCCTCAGCGCCCATCGTCGGGCCTTTGACCTCTCGAGCACGTC
>VOMN01075190.1:0-45163 GCA_014899125.1 Orchestia grillus
CTTTACATATTTTAATTTTAATTTTACATATTTTAATTTGAGCTTTACATATTTTAATTTTAATTTTACATATCTTAAATTTGAACTTTACGATAACATGTTACTTTAAGCTTATACCTTACTAACCATCTTCCATTCGTTCAGTCAACACGCGTCAATATAGCTTCAGTAATACATATACTGAACAAAGTAATGTGACTATGAACTAAATCACAAATAATTATGAAGCCGATTTCAGCCACCAATTTCATCAATGAAAAAATTTTGATAGTTTCGGGCAGAAATTAAGCACAGCTGAATGTAACTATATGAAACAAAATTTCCTAAGGACAGCAGGATAAGATCGTTGCTCTAGATTAATTTTTTGGTGTGGTAATTCTTGACGCAAAAACTGTTTTCCTAATTACCTCTAATTTTATGTTTTATGGGAATTGAAAATTTCATGAATTCCATTCCTTGAGAAAAACATTAAATGCTAATTTTCACCATCAGCATCTGGCAACCCTGGCATGCAATACAGCTGGGTGCACCAGCGAACTGGCCTTTGAGATGGGTAGGTTAGAGCTGTTTGAAATTCATTTTACGCTACTTGTTTGTATGTTTTAGGCACATTTACAACCTTGATTTTACGACAATTTACGCAAACACATATATGAAGAATTTTAATTTCATTTTTCAAATTGGAGTTGGCTAGTACATGTATCCAAACCGATACATTTTCTAAAATGTTTTCAGGTACAAAAAATCGTGATAAACGCGGCAAATTCTTCCACTTCGCGTTTGGAGCTGTGACGTCAGCTGCAGAGCACCGGACACTTGCCTCCCTCCTGAGAACTTTTTACCTTCCTTGTTTTGGCTGTAAACCTGAAGTCCTATACAGTAATCCTGGTCCAAAAACACCTGCCGTAAACCCTGCTTCAACGAACGAACTGTGTGATTAGTGGGCATGAAAACAGCCGCAAAATTTGTTGCCCTCATGCCTGGAGAGACTATAAAGCGTACTGGTGATTCTAATATTTGTGTAAAAATAAAACTGGTTCCAAGTTCTATGTGATTTATTTCTGTCAGTGCTCATTACCTGTGCTATTTTTCTCTAACATGCGCATGAAATTGATGAACTTACATGTTACGAACATTTTTACTTCCATACATTATTATGAGTATACATCATGTGAAAGCAAGGATTCTGGATGTGACAGAGCAGCACTGCTCAAAAACTTCAATTACACGCATGAAAATTGATTAAAAAACACCTAGACATAGACTTGAAACAGGCCAAAATAAATTGTTTGTCAATTAGTGTTGTAATACCGGTTGAATAGAAAAATAATTGAAACTTCAGCTTTGAAATGACTCGCATGATCACAATAAGTATACTAATAAAACATACCAACAAATTTTCAACGCTGTGTTATAGTGACAGGCCTTCATAAACTACACAATTTAGCAAAAAAAATTAAAATGTGCTAGGAGAAAGACAGTGTGAATGAAGCTCCCAACCTCCATTATCAGGAGGAAAATACAGTTCAGTATGTTCCTCAGAAATTTATATTCATGAAGCTAATGTGCTTCGAAGGACAATTAGAACACTAGCATCACTAATAATTTACGACCCAAAAAATAGAGCAATCACCACAACCGTGAGAACACTAGCATCACTAGCAGCATACACTTCTCTAGTAACAGGAGTCATCACACCTATTGGAACACTAGCATTACTAGCAACATACATTTCCGCTAGTGAAACCAGTCACCACTGCTTCTCCGAGGAAAAGGAGGTCGTTCATTTTATAAATCGCTAGTTTATTACTCTGCATCCATATATGCACGTGGAGAATATCAGAAGAAATCAAGATAATGCATATCTATTTGTGCACTATGCTAATATTAAGTATTTCACATATTCCGCAAGGAAAGTGGTTCGTAAAAGCATTGTGCGTTTAATATCTTGTACACACTGGGAAAGTTATGTTGATATTTAAATGTTTGAGGCATTTGCCCTAAAAAGCACGCTAACGTGATGGATTCGTTGACTCGGAATTATGTACTTCTGAATTCTCTAGAAACAAGCGCTGCTAAACCTCGCAGTTAATCATGGGCGAGCACACCGATGGGTCGCCCTCTTCACAGACGGGAGGGATTGCATTTGGGTTAAAGTAGAAATTCTCACGGCACTCGTAAGGCCCGCTCAGCAGCTCTCCAGTTCCATCGCAGAAGTAGTACTGAGAGCAGTCTGTGTTGTCTGGGCAATTTCCAAAGCAGTCATTGATACAAGGTGGTACAGGGCCAGTATGGCAGTTCCCATCATTCGTGATATAATAACCTGAGGGGCAGCTTCTTTCAAAATCGACCTCGCCTTCCTGACACCTGTATCCCACGTTGCATGCGGGGTAGTAAGGGACGTAGGTTCCGTCAGCTACTCCTTCACAAGATGCTGAAGCGACGCACATTTCTCCCCGACATATTTCTGTAACGTTGCACTGCGTCACGTTGTCAACGATGTAGCCTGCGTCAGAATAGTAAACGCAATTGGAAATCATAGTTTCGTTGTATGGGTCGCAAATAGGATTACCGCCTTCGCAGTGACAGTACGTGGCCGAAGAAGATTCCACACAATTTGCCAGCGTGTTCGAGAACTCTTCGCAAGCCTGTCGGTAAAAATCCAAAAGTGAGACATAGACCAATGATCAGTTTTCTTACTTTTACCGCACAAAATCATTAACGAACTCTCAGAAGTGTTTGACTAATCCCACTTAAATTTAGTGTCTAATTCTTGTGTAGTGTCATTCATGAGGTGATTGGAGAACAATTGTTTTCCATCCAGGATTGTTATTTAACTCACACCCGCGTTGTCTACCTTGGTTGAAGCAAATTGACCGAAAGAATTATTTACACGGATCCCATTTGTTGTACATTGAATCTATGAAGTCATGCACTGGGTTGTTCATACCCCTTCTCTGCTATGGGATCAATATTTTGCATGTATAGGGTGCATAGATCCATAAGAAAAAAAGATGTCCAGCTAAAAACAGCAAACGTAATTAGAACAAATTATCACTCGCGTTAGATGCCTTACGAAGCAAATAATCAGCAGGTAATCACATAAAAAAATGAGACCCACGCTTGTGATTCAGACGCAGTTGCTGCATCCGTTTGCCACCTGCTTTGTTAATTCCTAAGCCAAATTTTTAAATTCTGTAGTTTCGATTTCTATTCAAAAGCTTATATTTATCACCAGGTGTAAGTGCATATGTTCCATTTACGGTACATTTCCAGTATATTAATCAAAGGTTTCTTCAAAAATCGCCATAAACGGGTGCTCACTGCATGATCTTCACAAGTTGGAAGTAACGTGACAGACGGTATGGCGCTGCTGGTGTTGCAGTAGACGGGCTGCAGACAGTTGGCGCAGTAGTACCCGTCCACTTTGTCATCGCAGAAGGTATCATTGACAGGTGGTAAGCTCCTGTGCAATTAAAGCAAAATGAATAAGAATAATATTTCTTGACGTCCGAGTCTACAAATATAAATATAACCACAAAGCAATGAAGATCCAGATCCACACTCGAAAAAATCGCAAGAAATCTGGGTGCTTCATCATTTACTCGTCAGCTCAGTGCTACAGTGCAGGAGGCGCATGATGGTGCATACGTGTAGAGTTATGATATTCCGTAGAGGACAAATACTTTGAATGTACTCGTAATGAAATGGCATTTCAGAATCGCATCACGAATTGGTGAATTAGTTTAGAGTTCTTCACGTGTAAACTAGTCATATTGACGTGCTGTACCTTAAGTGACAAGTTTTGAGTGGTTAAGTAGAACCTGGGAAAGAAATTTTAAGATATTTTTTGCTTATATCTAAATTTTCATTGTTCTCAGTTCAGCAGTAGAAGTGCTGGTTCGTCAAAATGAGTATAACTTTCGTACCAAATACCGTAGACTTACGTTATGTGTGTCACGATTTATACAAGGTGTCCGCTAAAGAAGTAGCTAATTCCAAAAATCCATAGTTTGTAAAATATTAGTGCTAGAACGCTGAAATACGTTTCGTTGAAAAGAGCAAGATTTAAAATTTCATTTTATTATAAATTAAATACTCTACATGACCACCACTAGACTTGTTGGCTATGTCGACATTATATTCTATATGACAAGACCAGATTTCTTGATGAACTTGCATTTTACATGGTTTTAAATAAAGCTCTTTTTTAGAATAAAATGAACAGTAGTTTTGTGTACCTGTGTCTTAGCAGACAATTTCATCACTGATTTCATTTTATGATCGTTAACTAAAATCCTTACTGTGTTAATTCTTGTTTTTGCTCTTGCTATTATCGGATGACCTGAATTTCCTTTATTTAAATTATGAACTGTGCCGTGAGCAATCCACTTCGCGTAATTGGTTTGAACTGTTCTTTGAAGTAATCAAGTTCCATGTCTTGCTTGCAATCGGCGCATTGTAGTGATCACGGATCCGTGTTTAATCATTTCTCCCAGGACAAATTGTCTCTGTATGACTGTTAATTGTGCCCTTCTTGTGGTTAATAAACAGCGAAGGAAATTGGAGTTCTACAGAAATTCCTGCATATTCACTACATCGTAAGTACATATGATTCTAAATAAAATTTTTAATCCGGTTCTTTTAAATGAAACCCATTTCAGCCTTCTAATACAAATAAATTACAAACTGCAACATTTTTAAATTGGCTACTTTTTTAGCGAATACCGTCTACAGTTACACATGTATGATACTGTAAGATGATCCAGAAAAGTGTGTTACAATATATTTTTGGCACACATTTATGTGTCTGTTTGACTCCTACATATATGCCAGTCGTGTGACTTACATACACAATCAGTGCCCAGCAAAGGTTTAGAATACATAAATAAAATGAATTTAAAGAATTTGTAATTATCACAGGCAAATGAAATTTTTACCGCTCACAGAACATGTACCTAGGCAAAAATAACAACAATAGGAACAATCTGAAAAATGAAATAAAATAATGACGTTGTTTAATACACATGATATCAAATTAAGAAATTCAAAAGTTCACAAAAAAATTTGAATTTAGCCTTTTTACGTGAATATTGAGTAGAAATAAAATTTGTAGTAGGTTTTAAGGTTTCTTCTACACTGATCTGAATTTTGCCATAAGCACCTAATGTAGGCCCGAGCATAAATATTGCATCATCCTTCGCCTGTTTAGGCGAAGTTTAGGGAAATAAATCCTACTTTAAAGCCACGACTGACCCTCGATTTTTTCAGTGTACAAGCTTTTATTGAAGATGTTCACCAGAAGTCGGTACCGTCATTCCATTTTCGGCAGCAGCAGCGCCGGGCAGTGTGTATTTTCTTCAAGCAACTGTGATCAGTATAAGTGTCATATTTTACTTTCTACCTGGCTGTTCCCTCGATCTACGCTTATGTTGTGCAGCGGTGCGCTTGCTTTGCATTTTATGGTAGACTAAAATGTCGAATTCACACAAGATAATATAGATCAATTCAAATATTTATACGTACCTGACTGTTTATGGGATATAAGCCACATTGCAATTGTATGATGGTGTAGAATTCAATCGTAAATTCAATCATCATAACTATCTCATTCGTTTCTACAGATCATTTTAGTTACACAAGATGTCGAGTAGAAAATGACGAAACATTGAAAAAAATTGATTACGGTGTTACAAAATTTTTCTCCTACGTATTCTTAATGAAACAGATTAGTGCATGCCTTTCAAAATTCGAAAGGTTGAAAAAGTTTGTTATCAGAATATCACTCTTTGATGTTTCTTAACACTAGTACCTTAATCAAAGTATGTAATTATCCCCACTTTGAAAAAAGTTCTTGCCTCACGCACATGACAAAGTACAGAGTCACCTGACAAGAGTACTCACCTCACGCACACGACAAGGTACAGAGTCACCTGACAAGAGTACTTACCTCACGCACACGACAAGGTACAGAGTCACCTGACAAGAGTACTCACCTCACGTACACGACAAGGTGCAGGGTCACCTGAAAAAACAATGCGCTATTAAATTTGGAAGTACACAAACATACCCGAACTTTAAATGAAAATAAAGTGTTCCTCATAAATTATTTCTTTCCAAATACATGGTGTAAAATATACTTTGGGCTTTTTTGGGTATCTGTAATTATGTACAGGTCCGCCCAAAATTATTACCACCCTTGTATTATTCATCTATAGAATTGAATAAATCCTTCAACAGGCTACTCTTCTTAGCAATGCTGATAGGAAAAGTTTCATTCTTGTTCTGGAATATAACTCCAGATGAGAGTTTTCGAAAAAGAAACTTTACTGAAATAATGAACAATACTAAATGAACTATATTCATTCGTACTCATCTTAATAACCTCCTGAAAGACACCTAATGTGTATCAAAGCAATGTTATTCGATTCATTTGCAAATTCCATTTAATAATGCAAATATAAGTATTCAAAGTCATTCTAGTGTAATTAAATTAGCATACTTAACGTTAGCACCCGTGATTTCAACTATAGCCACAGTTTGGACCACACGGTGAAACAAAGGAGGTCGGTATGGAGCTATAACAAATGATTGTTGATGCTCACTACAACAGCAGTGGCCACATCCAAATCAATTTCTAAGCAATTTGAAGTCCCTGCATCAACTGTTCAAAGTACTTTTAGAATTAATAAATTTTATTGCCACCCAGAACCTTTGAGGACGAGGGAGAAAAGAGAAGCTCTTACCTCGATCGGCAAGACATGTAGTGAGAGAAGTGAATAAAAACCCTAAGATCACAGGTAAAGTGATTTTCGGTAAAGTGACATGAATTTCAATATGGATGGAATCGAAATTACGAGATCAACACTACAAAGAACACTTAAAAAGGAAGGATTGAAAGGTTGCAGGCCCGCGAAAACACCTCTTCTTACTGATGGTATGTTAAAGCCCGGTTATATTTTGACAGATAATATATTGATAGAAAGACCAGCTTCTGGTCGTCGCGTTTTTCGTCAGATGAGACTAAAGTGGAACTTTTCAGTCACTGGGACGTTCCTTTTTTTTTGTGAAGAACAGGAGAAGCGTTCAAACAGAAAAACACTGTTCCACCTGTGAAAGATAGTGGTGGGAATCCTATATTTTGGGAATGTTTCCCCGCCAGTGAAATTGGAAGCATTGTGAAGGTTGAAGGAATCGTGAAAGACCAATATACAACAGTTCATAGTGAAAATTTGAAACAGACTGCCGAAGCTCTCGATATGGAGCTCGATATGGTCTTTCAACATGATAATGATCCCAATCATACTTCAAAATCTGTAAATAAATAATTGAACGGCAATGAAGTTAATGTTTGGCAGAGTCGAAGCCAAGCCAGTGCCCAGATCTCAATCCAATTTAAAATTTGCATCGTGCTGTTAATGAAAATATCAATGCCAGGAAACACAAGGATCTTGAACAATTGGAGGAAATTGTAAAGGATGAGTGGTCCAAAATTTCTGTTGATGTCTGCGAGAGCCGTGTAACAAACTACAGAAATGTGCAACTATTAAAATTATAAGCTTCGCAACAGGTTATTAAGACGGGAGCAAATGAATATGAATATGGTTTCTTTAGTAGTATTGTACATTACTTCTTCCAAATAAATTCTTTAACAGCTTTTTCTGCGCTTATTCCAGAACAGCTTTGAAACTTTTGGTTCAAGTATAGACAAGAAAAGTATGTTGAAGGATTTATTCAAATATATTTTACAATAATACAAGGGTATGAAACATTTTGAGCGTAACTCTATTAACGTATTGAAAAAATTATAATGATAGACAGGATATTTCCGGGTCAAGATTTTCGGGCCCGTATTCCTTTCCAGCACGACTATTTCATCAGAAGGCGTTCCGTGTCAGTGATACAAAAAAGTAACTTATTTTACATGAGATTCACCCTGATTTTAACGGCATTGGGACGCCGCTTTAATGAGAATATTCGCGTGTGCGCAAAAATTTCACGCACTACGAGAAAACTGATGGGGCTGAAACGGATGCGAGAAAGACTCCATTGAAAATGAATAAAAATTCACACTTGCTGAAATTACAACAAAGTCTCGTGAAGCAACGTTTCCAAGTTCGAAAAAAGAAAAGAACATGCTGAAAATACAAGAACTGGCGAGTTTCTGTCGATGAAACAGATAACATTCACAAAACTTAGCTCTGTCATCGTATAAACTTCAACTATGGAACCAAAACTCTCTGTTTGTCTTCAAGGTCATCCTACAAATGGATGAAAAATCGATTCAAGAACTTTGTAAGGTCAACAGTGTATCAATACGCTAAGAACACAGCCAAATTTCACCCCGCCCATTCCAATAAATTTATTTTTCTCTTTCTCCCTTTTTCCCCTTCTCCCCTTTATTTTTCTCTCCCTTCTTCTCCTTCTTCTTCTCACAAAGCCATAAAACTCAAGAACTCTGAACAGCCCTCACCACTTCCCTCCTTTCGTTGCTCCACCTCCATCCCTCCTCCCATCTTCCTGAAGAAGTGTTCTGTCTTATCCAGGTCTAAACCCTTTCAGCTGACTACTGTATCTAGGATGTCTCTAAGCCCATGATTATAGAAATGTATTTCTGAACTTGTGCTTCAACGTTATGGTTCATGAAAAATATAATAAATTATTTTTTTAATTTTCATGCGAGTTTTTGTTTCAAATTTTTGATAGGGAGCATTTCTGAATTGCTGCACGTAGATGCTGAATTCTACTGTATTGAGTAAAAGAAAAGTAAATTACCTTTGGATATTGACTTAAATCATTTATAAACTCATTATTTATAATTAACTTCACTTTTCAGATAATAATGGTAAGAAATTGACACACTGCGTCGTACGGAATATTTTGGACATAAGATACAGAGTAAAAATCACTCTTCAAAACCCACCAAAGCTAGGACGATCTTCATCATAGTAGTTTTGATGCCAATACTTGATATTATTCCAGCCCTCGATGAATTCTGTAAACCAAAAAACAATCAATGCTCATATATTTTATTCGTCACCACCGACTCTGGAGACTGCCCTCACATGAGCTAAATGGACCCAACTTAACTTTGAGATTCGATAACTTGGAAACAATCAATGATTAGTTTTTCACTTATTCATTAGAAAGTCATTTATTTTAGTTCTATATTTACTCTCAAATTTGCACCAACAGTTTCCAAACGCCTTGCATATGTACTGACACCATAGGTTTACAGCGAAGTCAAATTTCATCGTTTTTGTTTTACTACAACGTTAGGGTTCTTTTAAACTACGCCATTATTTATATCAAGCAATAAACCATTCACACTAGCAAATGTGGTAAAAAGTCAAACGGAGGGTTTCGTCGTTTCCATTAAATTGGAGCATTTTCAAATGAATACAGTTAAGCTAGTGACGTCACATCTTTATTCTCCACAACCCTTTTAGATTCACAGACCACACACGAGGCTTCCCACTGCATCTCGTTTTCACAACCCTGAGACAAAATGAAACAATACATTTTACAGTGGGCCCACTTTACTTTCGTTTGAAATAAATTCACTAAGAAAAAATGAATAAAATTCTGAAAACAGCCCTTCATACCGGTACAAAACCAACATACGTTACTCCGACCAATTAACAGCTAAATGAATGGTTCATAAAAAGCCCGCACCGACCAGCGCGTGAGCCATACCCACTATCAGCGTGGGAACGCAACGACTGTTGCTAGCGATAACAGCACAACCTCGTTATAGAAGGATCATTTGTGTCGGTTACGGTTGCTTCATCTTGTGGATAAGGAAATTTACTAAGTTATAATTACGTCAAACTTGCTTGGGATTCAAGGCATATGAGGACAATGTGTATGGTTTATGCAATAATTTCCCCAGATCGACGCAATGACGTGTACTGCGACGTGCGATCACTCCACACTCAGGCCTTTTAAGAGCACGCTGGTAATTCTCATGTGCAAAAATGCATCCAGTGACACATGCCAATGTGCACAGTTATTTAGTGGGTGTCTACTTCTTAAACACGCATTCTTCAGCTAATGTGTAAGTCGTTGAACATCATACCGAACGTCCGCTAAATTTTGTCGTGTAGTTAACTTTTACAACGAAAACCTTGCGAAATTCTGATCGAACTCAGTAGGAAAATGCAGTAGTGGAAATGCAGGTCTGCTGAATTTTCTATTATGGAAATGCCAGGCTGGCACATCGGTTAATTCTCGCAAAAAAATTGTTACACAGGGTGTCCCACAAAAAGTTAACCGAAGTCTGAATTGATGTTCGCTGTCGGTGCTGGCAGGCATCAGCGACGTATGTAGCTGTTGCGTAACTTCAGAACTCGCTGCTCGGCTTACTTCTCTTGCTGACTCAGGTCGAGTTCGTACATTTGATTCGCAGTATTGTAATCCTACCTTCACTGGTTATGTTTACTTGCTGCAGCTGCTTTGAGGAATTCATGCCACGTGGGGACGTCCTTGCACTCCCCTGTTGGATGCATGGCAGAATTCTTACCTCTTACCTTCTGCACTCGCGCTCCCTTATTGGATGCATGGCAGAACTCTTACCTCTTACCTTCTGCACTCGCGCTCCCATATTGGATGCATGGCAGAACTCTTACCTCTTACCTTCTGCACCCGCGCTCCTCTGTTGGATGCCTTAAGAAACTCGTACTTTTCGAGACGTCCCTGTGCCGGTGTTGGATGTCCGAGATTTCTTATCGCGCAGAGATGCCCTCTCATGCGAACTGATCGCGACGGCTTCGGGTGAAGCGCCGCCTCGCTCCAGCCCCACTCTGCCTCCATTTGGACGCGTGCTTTGGGTGAGTACTGCAGATTTAAGCACGAACATTTGGTTACGTGACATGGGAACCATTTCGGCTGATTTATTTGGTTTTAAGTAAGTTCCTTTGAATGTTCATACTCTAACATTAAAAAAAATTAAAACATTCATCTCTACAGCTCGAAATTTTACTATCTAAAAGTTGAAATCTTCATCTCTGAAATTTAACACCTTTACATCCAAAAACTCACTACCTTTATCTCTATATACTTAATACCTTCATCTCTAAAAACTTATAACCTCCATCTCTAAGAACTTCAAACCTTAAAAGAAATTAAATCATTTACCTTCGTAACCTAATCGTGATGCGGTCACGAAAAATTCTTGCTGGTTCGATGAAGTTAATTTTGTATCGCAGTTAACTCCCGGTGCAAAGTCGGAAGCTCTATTTGTTTACGTTAACTCTATCAGTATTGTCTCTGTCTAAAAAGAAGATCTGCCATGATTGTCTGGAGTTTTCTCGACCAGGCTTTAGGGTTGAGTCCGTTAACGGTTGTATTAACTGTCTTTTCTTTAAAATAAATTGATTGTCTTGCAATTGTTCTCTTGTTCCCTTTAAATGCCATGGAGGTTTGACAGCAGCCTGTGCAGGGCTCGCCAAAATTAAAAACTTCACCGAACTCTGACGTGTGATGTAGCTGGTGCACTAGCAGCTCATGGCGACGAGATTGAGAGGTTAGTGATACACAACCACTTAACAAGCTCGATACATGCTTAAAATAGGATTTAGTGATAATTCCCTTAACAACACGTATTATGAACGTTTATTTCGTTTTCCAGATTGTTGTAGGCTACTGCATAAGTCTAAAGTGGTTTCACTCACGTAAAAGAAACTACGAGGATGCATCAACGAGGCAAATTCGTTCTGTTACTTGTGTCAGAATTTCACGACGGTTGCATGGCGCAGAACACTGACATCCCTCCTGAGTAATGCTTGCTTTCATTATTTCGACCGTGAAATAGGAAACCACGGCAAATTCCAGGCCCCCTACGCCTGTTAAATTATTAGCCCTGCTACTAGGGATATGGCTGGCTTGCATGGTGAGAAAAACGCCTTCATCTTGATGCCCTGATGGTCTGGAAACGGTCACAAAGCTAAGCATATTATTTTTCAATAAATTTAACAAGTATAACCGTTTCGAGCTCCAAGAAATTTATTTCTATCAATACTCGAGTCTATGCTGCATTTTCTTCAACATACCTTTATACCGACAGAAATAAATACATTGGTTGCGATAAATGGTCAAAAGCTCAGAGCAAATAACTCAATCTTGGTTTTGTCCTAAAATTGTAGGCTTCTCGTGATGTAAGGTGACATAATTCAGAGAATTTCTGACGTGAATTGGTTTCAACAACGGGGTCGTTATTGGTGTACAAAGATGGAATCCCTCGTCCCTCTGAACAGCTCGAATTGTATTCTAGCAAACATTAGTCCCAGTCGCTTCCAAATCATCTTTAAAGTTCACGTCTAGTCTTTCGAGGATTCTACTTTACTTCACGAACTCTATGTATAGCCGCACGGATTGAAATTTTAGATGGACACCCTGGACGTAGTAGACTTACAGTATACTGATTTGACATGAACCAGCGAATCGTTTCAATAACGTTTGAGATAGGTATTTTTAGCGTAGATGAAATATTTCTTCATCCCAAACCTCTTTTATGAAATAGAACAATTACTTCTCTGGTCCTTTCTGGCAGTTATTTAGTCTTTGCCTTAGTTGAACTACCGCGTTGAACGATGATCTTTTCGTGCAGCTTTCAGACATTGACTGAAGTCCGCTTTTGTAAGTGGCCGAAGTATATTATTTTTCTAGAAAGTTCTACTGCATTCCTGTCACACATTCCTGTCACGTAAACCACTCTGAAATATTCGAGGACAATTTATTATAAATTTAAAACCTATTTCGCGGGCATGCTGTATACATGTAGCGGCGATAATTTATCTTTTTGGAATATTACATCAATGCTTTACTGTTTCTGTTTTCTTATATCGATTTCTCATTCAGCGTACAAAAATACATACGGTGTTCAATTTTCTATTGATTTTTTGTTGTGTAACTATGGCAAATAAAATGTTGACCATACATCTGATATTTATTGTACTCTCTGTACATTATATTTTGAGTTATGTACAGTTTCATAACGATGGGGTATGTAAAAAAATTCTAGAGGAGGTATACATAACTCTTCATAAGGTTGAATTCACCACATCAAAATGGCTAAAAAAAATCTTACAACCTTGCCACAGAGCAAAATATTTTTTAGTGAATCTGTGTTATATGATAGTATTATTAGCATTATTATTATTACTTAGTATGAAGGTTTCTCATACTATGTATTATATACTTAGTTTTACTAGCACGTTTATACAGGAACTCGTCCGAAGGTGGATTACCATATACATCAGATCTTCTCACATTACCAAAAAGAGAACTGATTAGTCGTTTGTAAGTGTTGACTTAGAAATTATAACCGATTCGCTAGACCTGCCGTTATGATCTATTGTTTTTTCTTCCTTGTATCGACCACCAGCTGCTAACCTGTACTGTACGTATGCTTTTAACGAACTGCTTGACAACACAATTATGCCAAAGATATCTCCCGATATTGCTACAATTATTTCCAGAGGCTTTAATGTCAATCATTTTAATTTACTACGGCTTAATGCTATCGATGAATTTTTACAATTATTAGCCTGCCATTTTTATCCATTGATAGACCAATCTACTCGCTTTCCCGAAAAAATTATCTTAATAAGTATTCATCACTTGACCAAATTTGGTGTAACCATAAAGTACAAAATTGTAGCACTGGTGTAATAGATTGTCGTATTTCTGACTATTTTCATGTGTATGTTACTTTCTACGAAAAAAGAAAAGTAGGTAATTCCTTATATTATTAAGGAGACGCAAAATCCCAGAAAATTGGCAAAAATTCGTCACAGGTGTTGTAAATTAGGTTAGGTAAGATTTTGGAGCAAAAAGATATCAAAGTAGCAAATGACATTAAATCAACATTGTATAGAACATATTACGACTGTTTCTCTTTTATAAAAACGGCTATGAAATACAATGTCTCGCGAATGTGGCTTGCAAAGCGCTCAAAGTTATCAGTGAGCAAGAAACACAAATTGTTCGAACTTCTGAAAAAGAAATCATTAGTCGTTCATCGCATAAGACATATCGCAATTTACTGAATTTCTTCCTACGGAAAAGCCGTAAAATTACGTCATCAACTCTGGCTGAAGGTGGCTTCAAAATGCTCTAAAAGGACGCGGTGGATCTAAAAAAAATTGTGCGAAGGCCTTCGTCACAAAATGAAGTAGTGATTTCTAGCCTGTCTCTCCTGCTGTAGTACCTAGGTACTTTACGATTACTTTTCATCTCTCACTGTAAAAGTTGTTGATGATTTGCCTCCGGTTGTTGAAGAACGGCCAATGTTGGTGCCGCATGTCTGCAAACCTTGCTGTGTCTCCCCAACCAACGTCAGTGAAATGTATAAATTATTACTCCAGTTGCCGAGTACGAAATTCCACAGAGACGACATACAATCTAGCCAACTTATTTTAACTCAAAATGTTCTATGCCATATTTCAGTTTTAATTTTTATTCGTTGTATATCCTGTGGTGTTTTTCATTATGTCTTCAAAGTAGTCGTGTTGTTCCTATTTTGAAGTCTGATGACTCTACTGACGTAGCTAATTACGGACCAACTTCTACTTTACCTATTGTTAACAAGTTGTATGGAAAAAATTTGACATAAACAGTTATCACATTTTCTAAGAACTAAGAACGTATTGAATAAATCCCAATTCTGTTTTAGGTGTAATTCTAATACAACTCAGGCTATTTTCCATCTTGTTAACGACCTTTCACCAGTATTTCTTCAAAAAAACTTTGACATTCTATTTTTAGATTTACGACAGGCTTTTGAACCGTTGATAAGAACATTTTACCTTCAAAACTTGGGCACAATGGTATAAAAGATGTAAGTAGACTCATTAATAATTACTTAGCCTCCAGAACTGAGCGCGTGAGATGTAACGTGTTGACATCCTCGACGTTACGGTACCAACTTCTCCAGGCCCAGTGTCAGGCCTCTTCTGTTTAATGTTTTTATCAGTGATGTAGTTGCTATAAGTGACGCAAAGGTTATTTTATTTGTAAATGATTCTGTGTTTTACGTAAATTCATGCAATATAGAAGAGGGGTTCCTAAAACGAAGGATGATAAGAGGTTGAGTCGGCGGTTGGCTGTCTATAAACTTACTCCACTTGTAGGTAAAACTAAGTTTATGTTATATACTTCGCGATCTTATTTCGCCCCGATCTAAAAAATAATTTTGAAATGCGGAGTTTCAGAGTGGGCATCTCATTTTGAGCAGTTAGCTGTAGCACTTGATAGCAATATGACTTCTACGGGTCACATCAACGAGGTGTGAGAAAAATTGAACTGTTGTTGGATGCTCCGCGGTCCCAATTTTTTAAATAATCAGGCCCTTATTTCCCTTTATTTTCCTCTCGTATACCCACGCATCATTTACACATTTGTTATCAGGGGAAAAGCACCCTATGATCACATAAAAAATAAAAATAAATTTAAGAATAATTTTACGCATGAGGTCCAATGAAGCTAGAAATATTCATACAGTAGACTTTTGGACTTATAAAAACGCTTTCAAATATTTCCTCTCAGGCATGTGCACCAGTATTTTTTTTCCTGTGTTTCTCCAAGATATAATCGAAAAGAAAAATAATTTCTACGTGAGGCTTCAAGAAAGGCTACCTTGAGGCGATCGGTATTTGAATTAAGAAAAAAATCGAGAAATACGTTCTTGACGAGGTGCTCTAATTTACTTTATCGTATATTGTTTTCTGGTTTTTAATTTTGCGAGCTATTTCTGTGAAGCGTATGAAACATTTGCCTTACAAGTTTGTTAATTTTTACTGGCAGCATATATTAGGAGTTTTTTATTCTGATATGTGTGTAGTTTTATTCAATCTAATTCAACTTCTCACGGCACATAAACCTCTAAACATTTCTTATTAAGTTAGTTTAAAATTTCCTAGCCACATTAAATGCGATCTCAAGAGAGCGAAGAGAAATGGCCATTTTATACAGACCGTAAGGAATGGGGAAGAGAAATGGCCATTTATGGAGACTGTAAGGAATGGGGAATCTATGCGAAAGACATGTTTCCCTACTGGATCTCTTGTGCATAGAAACAAAAAGTTATGAACGAAGAAGAAGAAAATACAAAGAAAAGGCAGCGAAGAAGGTGTGAAAATTGAAAGAAGCAAAGTAATCACAAAAGATCGAAGTCCCGAATACTTACCTATGGCAGAGGCAGAGGGAACTTACCAGGGCTCCTCGAGGACGCCAGTCCCCATAGCACACACTAAACAAACTTAAATAGCCTAACCCTATTGCCTATCCTATGCCCCCTGAGGAGGGCGTTATAGTACTGATGAAAAGAAGAATAATTCAGACTTCGGCTGTGAAGAACCTCGATTTATTGTGATCAGTTCGCCTATAAAACAGGCGATGTATTAACGCCCAGATACTGAACAGCCGCTTAGTGAACTTCACAGTTCGGCAAAAAAATTCTCAAAAAATTTCTCTGAACAACACAGCGTGAGTGAAGCTCAGAATCCCCAATTTGAGAAGGGAAATGAAGCAGAGTATATTCCTGAGAAGTTTAATTTCAAATTTTTTCTCCAACGGAAATTATTGCTCACGTGTATCACTGTCGTCACTAGCAGCCCACGCTTCACTAGTTGAAGGAGTCACTAGTTGTTCACTAGTAAACGCTGCTTCTCTGACAAAGTGGGGATAGTTCTTTTAGCAATCACCAGTTCAGTTTAATGCAAATACGTACGTGAATTACAGAGGAAAGCAAGATAACACATGTCTACTTTATACCTTATGCCTATGGATGGTAGGTACTTGATATAGTCAGCAGGGAAAGCAGTTCGTCATAGCGTTATGAGCTTCAAGGTTTTGTGCATAGTGGCAAAATCTTCTAGATGGTTAAATATTTGAGGTGGGTACCCAAAAAGCACACTAAGAAAATAGATTCGATGGTTTTGGATCATTTCTGAGATTCTCTATCGACAAGAGCGAATAAAAGTCGCAGTAAGTCATTGGAGAGCACACTGACGAATCGTTCGCTACACATTCCGGAGGACTTCCTTTTGGATTGAAGTAGGAGTTCTCGGGGCAGTCCAGAGGACCGCTGAGCACCCCCCCAAGACCATCGCAGAAGTAGTACCGAGTGCAGTCGGTCTCATCGGGGCAGTTTCCAATGCAGTTATTCTGGCAAGGCAACGGAGGGGCACTCAGGCAGCTCCCGTCATCCGTCAAGTATTCGTTACTCTCGCAGCTTCTTTCAGTGATGACCTCGTTGAAAGCACATTCGTAGCCCAGGCTGCAGACAGGGTAGAATCGAACCCATGTTCCGTTACCTACTCCTTCACAAGACGGTGGCGTGACGCACGCATCTTTTCGACACACTTCTCCAACACTGTCGTCGCACATCGTCACGTCCTCGACGTGGCCGTAATAATCATTGCACGTAACAAGGTATTTTTCGTTGTATGGGTCGCAGAAATAAGGGTCGGAACAGTAACAATACGTGGCCGAAGAAGCAGACACACAATTTGCCAGAGTAGTCGTGAACGTTTCGCACGCCTGCCCGTAGAGATATAAATGTAAGAATTGTGTCAATGATCGGTTTTCATAATTTTACCTCACATATTCATAAACGAGCTTTCAAAAACTTTAGAACACTTTTTAAGAATTTAGTATCTTATTCTTGAGTAGTATCACTCATAAGGGAAATGACCCGTAGTTGTTATTTCTCAACTCGCTCTTACGCTGGGTACATTGGTTCGAACGAATTAGTCGTAGCGCAAAGAAGTAAAAATAACTTCTATTGAACCCGTTTGTCACACTTTACGTCAATGTATATAGAAATGTTCAGAGAAATTTATGGCAGCTTTCTTCTTTCCGGTTTGCATTTTTCATCCGTAAGCTAAGTTCAAATATTTTTTAAAATCTCCCGCTGAAGGCTGTAAAGTTTAATTTAACAAGTCTTCACACTCGTGGTAGATATCTTTTGAAGTTGATAATTAGAAAATTGATCCCATAAGGTATTAGGAGCAGGCGCTCGTGATTCAGACGCTGTGACGGTATCCACTTAGCGATCAATACTCCTATTTTAAAACTAACATTTATTCCCAGATATATGTGCAAATTTCGCGTTTATGGTGCCTTTCTGAAAACTTGAATCAAGGATTTCTCAATCCGTGAATAAAACGGAAGCTTACTTGTCCAGAATCACAAGTCTGAAGCAATGCGGTAGACGGTGTGGCGCTGGAGTTGCAGTAGACGGGCTGCAGACAGTTGGCGCAGTAGTACCCGTCCGCTTTGTCATTGCAGAAGGTGAAGACATTCACAGGTGGTAGGCTCCTGCCCAGTTAAAACGAAGTAAATAAGTTCGCGTAATATTTTTTGATGTCTGAATCAGCAATTAGAAATATAACCTCGAAACAACAAAGTTCGATAGGTCCCGTCTGAGAAGTCATGACACATCTTGAAGCTTCGTCGTTCATTCATCAGCTCAGGGCAGCAGCATAAGATGGCACGTGAGGGTGTACACATATGGAAAAGAATCCAGTGTGGAATAAATATTACGAGTGTACAGTTTTTTACTGGTTCTCAGTCCAGCTACAGAATTATTGGTTTATCCGAGGAAGTTAAAATTTCGTACTAATTACCGTAGACATACGCTAGATGCATCACTAGTGCCACACATGCGTACATGTATCAGAATGTCGCAGGATTCAAATACAATGTTCAGAGTACATTTACCGTTCACGTTTGCGTATCTTTTCAGGTACAACCGAAGGACTCTTATGAACTTGCCAGACGTATATCGTATTTGCTCTCAGAGTTTTTGACCATATGGCTAACTTCAAATTCTATTCAATATACCTAAAACTATCAAGGGAATGAAATTAATTGTATCAAATAAAATTCATTGCGAAGGAACGACTGTTAGATTAAAGTTCAGAAAACAAGCGAAGGTATAACAAACTAGTACCACATTTTATTTCCATCCACAGCTTACACCCATATCCTTCAGCCCTAAGCCTTCAGCCCTTAGCCTTCAGCCCTTATTCTTCAGCCCTTAGCCTTCAGCCCTAGCCTTCAGCCCTTAGCCTTCAGCCCTTAGCCTTAAGCCCTTAGCCTTCAGCCCTTAGCCTTCAGCCCTTAGCCTTCAGCACTTAGCCTTCAGCCCTCAGTCTTCGGCCCGTAGCCGCAAAGAGCCTGAGAACAAGAACCAGACCCCTTAGTTCCAGTACTCTACGAGACCCTGCATCGTGTCAAGAAAAAATATATGTCCACATGGCTTCACAAAATATTTAACGCCCAACGTAGCATGTCTGGCTATTCCCGTTCTGTCAGCTCCTTAATGGTTTGCATAGCTGAAGAATTTTTCTTCGGGGCAACATTACCATAAATATCACAATTATTATTCTATCCAAAATTATTTCCGATGACAAGGAAGCTCGTCAATTCAGAATAATGAATTTGTGTCTTTTGGAAAATATTACAAGCTTTAAACTGATATTTAATCTTTTTCATTATTCTGACCATTCCTCAGCAGCTTAGTTTCTTCTGGAGTACATGTACAAAACCTGATGCTCAATGCGTAAGTCCAATTCGAAGTGAACGTTCACTTTTGCACACCACCTTCTCTCGTCCCAGAGTTTCAGAGCACACACGTCATAAATAATCTCCATTCTTTCATTGCTTTAATAGTGTACGATACTCCTTCATGATACTTTGCTCGTTTGTGTTTCTTATAAATATTAATTTCACTTTAGCATGAGTCTACAGTCACTTGACAAGAGTACTCACCTCACGCACACAAGGTACAGAGTCACCTGACAAGAGTACTCACCTCACGCACACCAAAAGGTACAGAGTCGCCTGTCGAAAAAAAAACGATTTAACTCGCTTACATGAATTTTTGATGTACAGGCCATGATTCTTTATTTTTATCAAAACAATATAGAGATTCTACAATTTACTGTAAACTGACATAAAATATACAAAGTATTCCTTACTTATTATTTTTTACACATTCGTTTTATAGAATATCAGTAATGAAAATTGTATTTTTTATTTCCCTGCGGAATGAGTACGGAATAAAAACATGGCAAGTTTACATATTTGCTTCTTGTGCAGCTATTTATTTACGCCCTAATGGAATAAAATAGGAGAATATTCGAAGGTCTTCGTTCTCGGGTCCGTATTCCAATTCAGCGAGACTGTGCCAAAGAAGGCACATCTGTGATTAAAAAAATTACATCATTTCACATGAAATTTGCCGTCATTTTTGACTGCACTGAGGTGCCAGTTTTGAGACAAGTTACGTGCACGTCGATATTTCAAGCTTTTGGAGACATTAAATCGCACTGAAACGGACCTGACATAGCCTCCTTTGGAAATGAGTAAAACTTCACACAGTGCTGAAGTTACTGCAGATTTTCTCAGACTGAATGGAAACTCTGCTTAGAAATACCTCTTAAACATTTTCATTACCGTATGTATATTCTTTGCATTTTATTCTCTGTAATAAAAATGTAAATCCGTCAAAATTTCAACCTTAACAACGAAGGCGTTTTGTCTCAAGCGGAGACCAATCCAAGGTCAGATGTAACTACAGTAGCCCCCAAGACGCCGCTGTTCTGTCGCTGAAAAGTGAAACAACGGAACAGAAATCTCCACCGTTTCTTGAATTCTTATCGTACAAATATAAAAAATGACGTCAAGGACATTGTAGATCCATCAGTGTTACCCTATGATGAGAACATTTCAAAACACCCCTCCCCCTCCTCCCTCTCTCCCCTGGTCCTTGGTCATTCAAATAAAATGGTTCTTCTCACACAGCCATGAAGCTCAAGATTTCTGAGAAGAACATGTTCTGCTCTTCGTTTTGAAAAGGAAATGCCCTATTTTCTCCTGATCTGAACACAACATATGAACTATAGTATTTAGACCGATCTTTACACACAATTTGAAAGCAAAGTATTCCATAACTTTAGCTTCGAAGTTAAGGCATATGAAAAATTCTGCCAGTCCTTATTTGAAGATCTTCTGAATTACATTTTTCGTATTGTTTACTTGTGGCATTTAGAAATGGTTGTACACAGATACTTGAATCAACGCTATTGAATAACTGACGAGGAAATTTCATGTAGATACAAATTTATTTATTACGAACTGATTCATCTTAATGAGCTATATTTCTCCAAGGGCAATACTAAAGAATAGACACGCTACTTCGCACGAAGCACCGCGGACACAAGAAGCAGATCGAGCAGCACTCTCCATGACCCACCAGCGCTAGACCGAGCTTCATCATTGCAGTTCTGCTGTGTCAACACTTCAAGTTATTCAAACTTTCGATCGATGAGTCTGTGAAGAAAAAATATTCATCAATGAACACATAATTTCAATATGTTGGGAGATCTGTGTTTAATTATTGTGCTTTCAATATAGATTACAATGATTAAATTATTAGAGCGTTGTCTGAGAGTGTTGTATTGATTTTACCAACGGAACGAACTGCAACGATAAGATAATTTTTTCATACGGCGTTATTTTGGAGCCTGAAAGTAGAAATGTTATTCGAAAAAATAAACTGTTATTTACGTTCATAGATAAAACATAAATAACTACTCCACATTTATATATATACATGTAGTGACCCAATAGATTTACAGCGAAGTGAAATTTATTTGTTTTTTATAATAAAATACAAGGATTTCTTCAAAATGTATCATATTTTATCTAAGGCATTTGCTTGCCATCATCAGTGTATTAGGTAAAAAGATTGAATAAAAACGAATTAAGTGTTTTCATTGTTCCATAAAACTTGAACATTGCTCAAGTGAGCCCAGTTAAATGACATAGGCTTCACGCCTCCCGTTCCATTCATAGACTACACACCTTGTCACCCGTTCCATTCACAGACTACACACCACGTCCCCCGTTCCATTCATAGACTACACACCACGTCCCCCGTTCCATTTACAGACTACACACCACGCCTCCCGTTCCATTTCACAGACGACACACCACGCCTCCCGTTCCATTTCACAGACGACACACCACGTCCCCCGTTCCATTCATAGACTACACACCGCGTCCCCCGTTCCATTCTTACTTCCCAACCCCCGAAAAAATACAAACAAGGCATTTTCCACGGGTACTCTTATCCTTTGCTAAATAAATTCTTTCAGAGAAGAAGAATGAAATAAAAAATATGCATCTTCATACCTGCACGAAATCCCCACACGTTATACCAACTACTGAACAGCTCTGTGGTTGATAAAATACTCGTACTAACTGGTACACAGGCAGGACTTTTCTATAGGCATCAGCCAGGGAAAGCGACAGCAGGAGCTGGTGATAACCAGACAATCTCGTGGGAAGGAGCCAGTAAGCATGTAGGTTACGGTTACGTCATCTAATAGAATAAGAAATTTACGGAAGTTTTCTTCATTAAATTCGCTTAAGTTTCGGAGCATTTAAGTGCACTGCGTACTGGTAGTGCCGTCATAAAGCAATGCCGTTCATTGCGACCATCAACTGCTCCAGACTCAAATGTTCTGAGAAGACACTGGTAATGTGAAAAAATACCTGTTCATTAATCGACGCTTGCTAATCTGCAGGGTTATAGACTGAAGGCGTCTAAATCTGACACGTGAGTGCCTTAGTTGACGCGTATGCACTAGAACATCATGTACAACGTTCACAAAATTTTGACTTTGTTTTGATACCTTGTGCGACGAAGGCCGATTGAAAAACTGAGTAAAAGTTGTAGAGAAACTCAGCATTCGAAATGCACTTTTGCAGAATCGTCTACGAGGGATATGCCAGGCTTACCTATTTGAAAGGCTTCATAAAGAATATATTATATACTCTTATTAAAAGTATCATGATGCCGGCATCTGCATACTTTTTGTTCCGTGACTATTAAATGGCAAGCTTTTACCATCTCAGTATCATTATTGATAGACAAACTTTCGTAAGTTTTCACGCGTTTACAAGATGATAGGAATTAAACACGTAAATTAAGGGTGTTCATACACAAATGAACACCTCGAGGCCCCCTTAGGCCTCCGCGAACTGGTCCATGGACTCCTTGTTGCGCTTGCGCGAGTCCTGCGCGCCATCTTGTTTCTGATCTAGCGCTGCAGGACACATGATAATGTGTCATTGTATGATGCCCTAACACACACGAAATCGCTCGATTCCAAATGTTGTAGGATATTAAGATTAAGTGTATTAGATTAATTCCATTGAATAAGCTTAAATGTCCGTCTTCAGCAGTCTTTTTAAATTTTTGCAATACTTTATATCGGAACGTTATCTAAAATTTTCAATGATGTTAATAATGTAAAAAAAATTGCAGTAGTTCATATCAGCCAATTATCCAAAAATTTCCATGATGTTAATAATATAACCTAACGAACGGTTATGTATTTATGCTACGTTGACTTGTACACTGAGTACATGAAATACATTTTTCGCGTTATTCGTAAAGTGCTTTTCTAATGAATTAATACTGAAATCAGATGTGTCTTTAAAATTTCCAACTTGTATTATTCCATTATGTGATAAAGTAATATTTTATGTGACAACTGATATTTCATATTGATAAATCAGATTTCGTTTTTGACAATTCAAGTCTCGTTTGTGACATATTTGTCACAAACCAAATCTAATTTGAGCAATTAATCTAACCTGATTTCATTGGTGAGGATTTGATTTGGAAATGGTGTAGTAATGTTTATGACGTTGTTTTGCGGTAGTTTCAAAATATGGCGTTGAAGTAATCGTTTCTTGAGTTTTCTGAATACATAGCAATATGTATTTTTGAGATCCCATTTGAACTTGATTAGAATCTAGCACTACGTTTGAAACCTCCCTTAAGCTTCGTTAATTTCTAGCAGCCCCACCCCTCTATTGTACAAAATTCTTGCCTCGGCAGATTTTACAAGATGATGAGCCCGGAAAATTTTAATGTTTTGCTTCAAAATTTGCACCTCATGTACTGCTCTACTAGATATAAATTCACAAGACATGTACAGGGTGGTGCAAACGTCACTTCATTATATTGAACATTTATAACACTACAACTAATTCAACTATAAAAATGTGTTACATAGTTGATGAAGGAAGAAGCTTTCAACTGCTATTCTGTACCGATGCTACGCATTTAAAACAAACTTTAAAATTAAAATTTACACAATTATCACATCACAACAGTGCCAAAATTCGGCTAGGACCAACGAGCATAGATAGTGGAAAGTTATTTTTTTCTCAATGGGTAATTAGTTGCAGTAAAGATAGGATTCATAAGAACATTTAATCAACAAAGGCCTTCCAAACATTGCATTATTGCAATGATTTCCAAATTCAGATATTTCGGCTCAACAGCAGACAAAGAACGCAGACCGAGATCGGTACGAAATGTGTAATTCAACGTGTTGCATTGAGTGTTGCAGCAGATTTGAAAACGGCGACTACGCAACGTTCCAGTCAACTAGGAATTTCACGAAGATCATTGCAACGCATCCTAAAAATTTTTAAATCTATTTTCATGTAAAATTCAAGTAACACAATCGTTAAAGTTTTCAGACCATCAACAAAGAAAGGACTTTTCCCGAGCATTTCCATGGGAGGCGAGTGATATGACTTTTTACCTTACAAGTAATCATGTCTTATGAAGCCCATTTATATATTAGTGGACATGTTAAGCAATAAAATTACTGATTCTAGTGTAGTGAAAGCCCTATGACATCATCGAAAAAATGAAGTGAAAATGAAGAGATAATTTGGAAAGTAATAGAAAATGCTGTATGTAAAATACGTTTGTATTAAAATGATAATGAAAAAGATTTAAAGGACATTATATTTAAGTAACAAAACGTCAAGATTTTATACTTCATTTCATATGTAATCTATTTTATAGCTGTAATAATTGTTGTATAATAAATGTTCAAAATTGTGAAGTGATTTTTGCGCCACGTTATACTACTTGAATTAGTACAAATCCTGAGCTGACACAACGCTCTAATCAAAATAGTCACATGATAATCACATAACCTCGGCTGAAAATAAAATTCCCTTTCAAGTGATGCTTCTGCTTTATCTTAATGACCTGGTTTGCACGATTCTTCGATGTTTGTTAAGTCTGGAAACCGTGATTGCTTTCAAATATTTTTGAAGCCTTGTGATTTTTCCTTTAAACAATCGTTTTTCAACACGACTGCTTTACCTGAATCGCAATTTTTTAAACATGGGAACACTGCCGGGATATCAATTATTTTTAACCATGACGTCTGTGCGTGCCATTTTAACCATGACGTCTGTGCGTGCGAGGCATTTCCTGATAAGGTGCGGCAACTCTACACGTTCATCTTCCCATCAGAATCTATTATCAACTGAAAACCGAAGGAAAAATTCTCTCGTTTCCCACGCCGTGGCCTGAACTGCGTGCTGCTGCGTGCTGGTGTTTTTGTGGAACTCCTGACCTTCTGACGTCAGCTGCTGCGTGCTGGTGGTTTTGTGAAATTCCTAACCTGACGTCAGCTGCTGCGTGCTGCGGCTTGGAAAACTTCTGACCTTCTGACGTCAGCTGCTTGGAAGATGATCATTGGCTTGGAAAACATAAGAAGAGATTTTTATTCACAAGCACATTTCTCTCTTGAACGACATCACTTGTTCAACTCCACTCAAAATATGAACTTAGTTTCCAAAATATTTCCACACTATAGCGGGCACGTATTTTATTCTTTCTGATGTATTGCAAGAATATTGCATTCTCCTTCCATGTAAATGTGTGTGCATTCTTATTTTTCTTTTCTCAGATACTGATGATGAGTGCAGCTATTGCACGAAAGCTTTATTTTTGGTACAGGATTAAGGAAAGACACTTATCTCTAATCGAATGTTCATTAGAAACTTGAAGGCGAAGACAACAGCACTCAGTGAAAGCATTTTTTTATTATTATAACAGGGGCTTAGTTATAAAAGGGACTAAATGCCACAAAAATACATTTTTGTGGCATTTAGCCCGGGATAATAGTGCGCTAATACCCGGATAATAGTGAGTTAATGGCCGGATAATAGTGCATTAATAGCCGGATAATTGTGCATTAATAGCCGGATAATAGTGCGTTAAAAGCTGGATAATAGTGCATTAATAGCCGGATAATAGTGCGTTAAAAGCCGGATAATAGTGCGTTAATAGCCGGATAACAGTGCGTTAATAGCCGGATAACAGTGCGTTAATAGCCGGATAATAGCACGTTAATAGCCGGATAACAGCACGTTAATAGCCGGATAATAGTGTTAAAATAACAGGATTGCCATCTCACCAGACGCTCGGCAGTGCTGTGCGGTAATTTTCGCCATTTAATAATAGGAAGGAAATATAATAAATGATTCCCAGAATTTCAGTAGTCATTATCTTTGGAGTTCGGTGAGATCAACGTGCATCCTGCGATGAATTCAGTAAGTTTAGAAAACCAAGTTGAATTTTTCCACGTTGTAGCGTATGGACTCAAGTTGCGAATTGTGCTAGCAAACATACTATTTTTAAAGTTTCAGCTGTAACTCATTTCTATTCAAGAGAGTATGAAGGAAAGTAAAGATCGTTGATCACAAAATAGGAAGTCATTACACGACATAAATAATTTTATTTTGCAATTTTAACTTTCTAACCGATCTCAACAGTGGGATATCAGTCATGAAGCGCACACTGCATTGCTGACGGTGTTTTCATTAGTCATGAGGGAGAACATTGCTGACGGTGTTTTCATTAGTCATGAGGGAGAACATCGCTGACGGTGTTTTCATTAGTTAAAAGGGAGAACATCGCTGAAGGTGTTTTCATTAGTCATGAGGGAGATCATTGCTGACGATGTTTTCATTAGTCACGAGGGAGAACATTGCTGGCGGGGACAAGACTCTTAGGAGGTTGGAGGTTCAAACCTGATCTCCCCCACTAATATAATTTCGTTACATCTTTTTTACGGATCCGACACCCAAATGTGTGTCATAAATATATAATAGCACACAAAACAGAGAATCTGTTAAGACTTCAGCACCAAGTTCCACCTAGCCAAGCGTAACTTCATAACCTACGGAGGCTAGTTGTACTCATGTATAGTTGCACTCATGTATAACACTTAAGCACGCTAACAACACATTCATGTATCCCTAAACTATAGTCAATGAATCAACTTTAAGGCAAATACTTCTTATTGAGAGAAGTACATTCGATGTATTCATTACGCATGGGATCATAGAACCTCACGTAACCTTACTGACCACCTGCCACTGCAGCACTGAGTTGATGAAGAAAATGCCACACCCCAAGTGCGTTGAAATTTCTCTAATAACTGAAGCGGAAGCTTCCCCACACATGGCTAAATCGTACAAAGTGTTGAGGCTGAAGGCTCTGAAGGAATTGGTGCTGGCGAGAGAGCTGAAAAGACTTTCATTTCATACATGTCGGATATACTAATCTCAAATTAAATCTACCTGTAGGGTTTAGATAAACAAGGGTTATGCAATCACTTTTTTATTTTAGCTTTTTCTGCAAGTATTTCTCAACACCAAAATGTGACTGGGACTCGAGACTCAAGCTCTGCATGCGTGCGAACTGAGTATTGGCGAGCGTAAGTTGCAACGGGCACATTGGAGAGCTCATCGTCTGTTGTACGTACAACTGCAGCATGTACGACTGCAGCATGTACGACTGCAGCATGTACGACTGTAGCATGTACGACTGCAGCATGTACGACTGCAGCATGTATTAATACAGACACACAACTGCAGCATGTACGATTTCAAGACCCACACAACTGTAGCACACCCAAACACACAACGCCACTTATGCAACTGCTGCCCACAGCTGTACTGCTGCATCAAGAGGTAGGCCTACCGGAGCCGTCAAAAAAATTTCAATTAAATTTCGTCGATCTTCGTCTGAAAATATTTTTTTAATAATTTCGCAGTGCTGTTAATATGTGCCCCCATTCGCCAGTTATTGACATTCGTAGAACAATTTTTTGAGGAAACGTCGGATTTAATTTCATCTTGATATTTCTTAGGTTGTATGTACTTTCAGGTAGAGTGTCATAAGATGAGTTCATTTTGTAAGACAGAGTTTATCAAAATAAGTTATGCCCTTAGAGAATTTTACTGAAAATTCCTTTCATATATACTTTAAATGTGGCCTCTAAAGATGAATTCATTTCCTGAAAAATATTGTTACAGGCTAAATTGATTCCTTCCCTTTATTTTCTTCGAAATCGATTGCCTTTCTTGATAATTTTACAGTGAGGAAAGTTTTCGCTCGGCTCAACTTCCTCCGAATGAACGTATTCCCTTTAATGACTCTCCGAAAAGCCACTGACTTGACTCTAAGCTACAGTACATCTCCTGGTCCCGATTTCCTGGTCAGCCGAGATCGAAGCCACAGTTTGAAAGATGGGAGCACCCGGAGGAATACTCATCACACGCGGGGGGGTTGGAGTTAGCGTTGAAGTAGTAGTAGTCTTCGTCATTGGGGCACTCGAGAGGACCACTCAACACCTGACCATTGCCATCACAGACGTAGTACCGGTGGCAGTTGGTCACGTCCTGGCAGTCTCCAGAGCACCCGCCGTCACACGGCTCCGGAGGCTTGAAGCAGTTACAATTCGTCCCTAGATAATATCCTGTAGGACACCTAAAATCTCTTTCAAGTGTCCCATTGACGCAGCGATAACCTATGTTACAGAACTGTTCATCGTGGACACACGTGTTGTTGGGCACACCTGAACACTGAGATGCGTCCATGCACTGGCCGAAGCGGCACTCTTTGGAAGACACGCCGCAGTCCTCTATGTCGACGATGGTTTCCGATATGCACGTATCCAGGTAATCGTCGGAGTATGGGTCGCAGATGTTGATGGAATCCGAGCAAAAGCACGGCATCGAGGAGTTAGAGCGCGTGCATCCTGCTAACGTGGGTGTGAACTGCTCGCATACCTGCCCGGCGAAGAAAAATGAATGGCAGTTAGCCTTTATCGACTTGAAGTAAACGCAACAACATAAGTTACAAAAATTATTTGGTCGTTCCAAGGTGTGTATTGAACACACAACGGACTTATGGCTGACTGAGTCATGTAGGAATTTCACTCTCATTAATACCTCCAAACATTAAAAAATAACTTTCTATTCATGAGTGATTGAACATTGCAAGTGCCCAATCCATCAGCATCGATCATTTCATGCTATTTTATGATCACCGAAAATTTGGGCAGACACTTCAGTGACCGCTGGAGGTCGAGATGCTGACCACTCCTCTCTGCCGTGCAGAAGGATGCAAAGGTCACAATCTGATGACTCTCTTCGGTTCCAAAGCCCGTGTACCAGCTGATTTTTCATTCGCTGTTCATTATTGATACCTCAATTTACTGGATTGGTCCCAGTATGCACTGGATAGTTGGAGGCTAACCGAGCATGTAGGGGTAAAATTCTTGAGATACAACAGCTATGTGCTGGGTTAAGCCCTCTAGCGACACAGTGATCATCCCACCTGCAAAATGATCACCCTTCACAGATAATCACCCTTCACCGATACAATGATCATCCCACCTGCAAAATGATCACCCTCCACCCAAACAATGATCACCCGCCACCCAAACAATGATCACCCTCCACCCAAACAATGATCACCCTCCACCTACACAATGATCACCCTACACCCACACAATGATCACCCTCCAGCTACACAATGATCACCCTCCAGCTACACAATGATCACCTTCCACCCACACAATGATCACCCTCCACCCTCACAATGATCACCTTCCACCCACACAATGATCACCCTCCAGCCACCCAAAGATCGCCCTACACCCACACAATGATCACCCTCCACCACACAATGATCACCCTCCACCACACAATGATCACCCTCCACCACACAATGATCACCCTCCACCACACAATGATCACCCTCCACCACACAATGATCACCCTCCACCACACAATGATCACCCTCCACCACACAATGATCACCCTCCACCACACAATGATCACCCTCCACCACACAATGATCACCCTCCACCACACAATGATCACCCTCCACCACACAATGATCACCTTCCACCTACACAATGATCACCCTCCACCTACAAAAAAATCATCACAGCTAGGCAGCACGGTCGCTGGCACGGTCAGAGAAGAGTTGCAGTAGACGGGCTGCAGGCAGCTGGCGCAGTGGTACCCGTCTTCCTTGCCGTCACAAAACTCGTCCGTGTCTATGGATGGGAGGCCGCTGTGCGTAGGAAACACTCATGTCAAAAGTTAATTAAAGGCATCTATGTTGGGATTTTGTTGAACAACACGAGCAAGCTGTCCTCTACGCTGCCTGGTTTCTGTTTAATTCGTAAGAAATTGAAATGACTTCGTGAGTTGGCAAACATTCACAATCTAGTTCATGGATTCAAACGCTTGCTCAGTATAGCAAAGCGCCCTTATGCACCAATAGCGAATGTTAGTCCAAGTCAGGACGAGTTGGGAGAGTAAATTAGCTATGCAGTGCACAACTTCGCAAATTGCAGTTTATAACCTCAAGGTAATTCTCATGAAATAAAGCTGACCTGTCTTAAAGCCTTGTGAGTCACGGCGCACTCCTCCGCGTAGTAGTAACAAGATAATTAAATTTAAGTAGTAACAAGGTGTAAACATTCTTTACTCATTGATTCACTACACAACGCCCCTCGCCCTTAAGCTAAGAATAGACTTAGTCGTCTATTTTTTGTTCGAGTTCAAATGTATTCTTTTTCAAGCTTCTTTCGAGGATGACATCTATCGGGTGCATCAAGCCAGAACTGTCATTAATTGGCAGTCATTCAGGATATGTCAGATATGGAAGGCATTTAGGCTGGCCAGCTAAGTCCTCACACATGAACCCAACAGAAAATTTACTGGACCACCTAGAAAGACAAGGTAGACGTCGAGAAGATCGTTCACATACTGTGGCCGCACTAAGAAATCAGTTGATGCAAGAGTGGCTAAAAATCGACCAGGTGTACATTAGGACACTAGTAGACTCAATGCTGCGTAAAATTGCCACCATTATTTGAGCTCTTGGGGGCCCTATACCACATAAGTAGCACGTGACTAATTTTTTGTACGGGAAACTTATCTCCACTTTATATGATTTATCTCCACCCACGAAAAAAATGAAATAATTAGACACAAAATTCTTAGGGAAGTGATATGGGTTTGGTGACAGATATAGAAGTTTAAAATGGAACCTGCAGTCCGTTAAAAAACGTGAAACGGGTATGAGAGTATTAATTAAAAGTGAAATAGGTCATGCAGAAAGATATCAGCGTGGGAAATGGTCTATTTCTGTTTTATCTGCGTTCAGTCCTCGATAGAAGAATCTTTGAAATAAAAACTTGTATGGTTCCGTCCTAAAACGTAAATTTAAAGATGCATGTCATCCTCTGTTTAAGGAATCTTGCCTTCAAAGAGTGAATTGCAAGAGAAAAGCATTGTCGAGGATAATAAAGAGAAAAATTCAAAGTTGACGAACAAGTAGAAAACGAATTGAGAGCAAGAACATAGGTACACCTAGACTTACCAGACCGTCCCTGCGAGCAGCAGACTTGCCTGCGCAACAAAATTAGAGAATTACTTGTGGTACAACTAGCAGAGTGGCCCAAAATTCGAGAATTACTTTTGGTACAACGGGCAGAGTGGCCCAAAATTCGAGAATTACTTTTGGTACAACTGGCAGAGTGGCCCAAAATTCGAGAATTACTTTTGGTACAACTGGCAGCGTGGCCCAAAATTCGAGAATTACTTTTGGTACAACTGGCAGCGTGGCCCGGCTGCCTCAGCTGGGCTTTGGTAACACCACGTGGCAAGTGTTTTGTTCCTAGTCATTGAGTTTTATTTCCTGATTCCATTTGTCGCAAAATAATAGAAAACGCCCAATAGTCCTGGGAAAATTCGTGTTTGTATTGTACTTTTATTACAGTTGCGTCTTCTATTATATTGAAGAAAATAATTTTAAAATTCAATGGTTTCACCACATAAGCAAGGATTTAGCATTAAAAAAATCATCTTCAATTTGTTTCGTTACAAAGAAATGGAAAACTATGGTTTCAACCCTGGAATGAGACAAAAGTTACATTTTGTTACGTGCTGTAATCAGAATATATCGATCAGACAATAACCAGTATAAACGATGAGGTATTCAGCACATAATACATACTTCACGGTTGCGACCGGTACAGTTCGCCGATATGAAAAGATTAGCACTGTACACAACACGTCTGCAAAAAGGCGGCAGACCAGTGTGGCCAGGACCAGCATGTACGAACCTTCCTCAAGGATTCAAAGTTGCAAATAAGAGAATAAGATCAAAATCCCTTAGCTTGCTTTGCCCTTGGTAGTACCTTGTGACTCTTAAGTCACGAGTAAATTGACCAGTTACGTTACTTTCTCTCGCTTGGATTACATGTTTAATTCATATAGCACGTGCGTTCTGAGTCGCGTGTCTATCTTTACGTAAGTTAAGGTGAACACACTTCTGAACTCTTCTCCGTTTTTGTGAATTTCAAATTCTTTTTCATGAGAGTACTGACAGCCTTATGTACAAAGTTAAATGCTACTTTATCGCGTGCATACATGAGGTACGTGCGGCTGCAGCTAGTTTTCGTACAGAGCTAAATGCTACCTAATTGTATGCATACATGAGGCTGCCGCTAGTTTTCATACAGAGCTAAATACTGCCTTATCGCATGCATACATGAGGTACGTGCGGCTGCAGCTAAGTTCCTCAGAATTTTAAATACCATCCTACCGCAAAAAAATAGTTGGTTGGCAAAGGGTAAAAGCAAGGAAATGTCAAAATTCTCACCAGCAGAACGTAAGTTTCCATTTATTGCCTGGTCCACGTAGACGTCGATGGGTTTTCTTCAGAAGTCTGGAGAGTAAATCATTTGTTACTCAATGAACAAAAGTTATTGTTTTGAAATTCTTAAATGTAACTGTGACACATTTCATATTTATGAATTGATATGTGACTGTAATGAATTTAATATACATGGGTTTTAATGTGGTCGTAATAAATTTCGTATTTAAGAATTTAGGGGAGTCTTATATATGATATATATGGGAATTTGACTGTGACTTCTGTAAATGTTGTATGTGTGAATTTAAATATGACATCAATTTTATATAAAGGATTAGAATGTGACTGTCGCAAATTTTATATGTATGGATTTAAACGTAACTGCTAAAAATTTTATGATTATAAATTTTAATGTGGCTGCCTTATACAAATGTATGAAATGTGCTGTGAAACTCACTAATGTCTAGTACAAGGAAAAAAAGAATGTAAGGTAATGGAGGAGTTTTCCTAAAAAGTAAAGTTTATAGTAAAGCAGAATTCCTTAAGTCACGAACATTTCTCACGTATGTAAGGGTCGAAGTATAATAAACAAGATCCTCAATTATTCATTCGTTGATCAGTAACAAAATGCGTCAAAAATTACTAGACTTATAATATTTATTCTTAAAATCAATTGATATTTCCCCAGTGGAGTATGGGATGTATCCCAGAAGTTCTTCATACTTTCTTCTGAAATCAAAAGTTCATCTCTGGACCATGTTAACCAAACACTGTCATATCGTATTCTATTGAATGAAACATTTAATTAACTGTAGATTACATTCTTTTACGATACGAAATTCAGTATCCCACCTACTACACTGCTGCATATCAGTGCAGCTTGGCCAGACGAGTGTCAATAATTCCTGGACAATTCCTTCGGTCACCCTTTGATACTTACGAGTTTATAAAATGAACTCACGCTTACACAAATATTCTCCTACGACATACTCATCTGAGGAGAGAGAGATCAACCAAGCAAACCATCAGCCAAGCAACCAACCAAGCCACCCAGCAATCAAGCAGCTAACTGAACGAGCTGCCAAGCAAGCAACCAAACAAGCAACTAAGTAGCTACCAAACAAGCGACTAAACAAACAACTAAGTAAACAACCAGCCAAACAAGCAACCAGGCAAGCAGCTAAGTAAGCAACCAAGTGAGCCACTAATCAAGCAACTAAGCAAGTAACAAAACAACCAAACAAGCAATCAAACAAGCAGCCGAGTAAGTAACCAACCAAGCACCCAAGCCAGCAATCAAGCAAGCATCCAAGCTTTTCCTTACCTTGGTTTTTGTCTGATTATTATTAACACCCTGGCTACGTTATGCAACTGATATTGTCCAGCATCCTTTTTGGATGCAGCAAACTTCATTTTGAGCGTCGCAACATTGGCAGTGCACAAGCTACTACAAGTCAACACTTGGGACTCTGTACTAAATATGAAAAGTGACACACTTATGAATCCCTAATTATATTTGTTCTAAAGTCCCCATACCTTCAAAGCTTACAGCTAATCTCGTGTGAAATACTGCAATTTTCTTGTTCGCCGATACGGACTGCCTTCTCTGACACAATCTGTAAAATAAATACATGGTTTAAATGGTTGAAAACATCAAGTGGAGGTATTTATTTATCTACCCCAGTTTCCGCACTTAAGCAACATATGATTCCAAAGAGACGAACAACGAAACTTTTTGACATATCCCCTGCGTCTCCGTAAAAAGGGTACATCAACAAAAAATATGATATTGATGAGAAAATTAATCGGAAGCATGAGGATAATGAGTGAATACAATACCAGATTGAAGAAAGAATATCATTGACTAATATTGTGTAAATTAGATTTAATATTGGGATCTACTTTCTAAAATTGTAGGACCTGTAAATAAAATTTTAATTATATGTCTGTAGTATAAATTGCTTCAAGAAAACTTCTTGGTCGAACATGAAAATTTTCAGAAAAATTTGTTTGTTATTCAAAATTCATTGGTACCCGGTTTCGGCAATGTGTTTAAACACAAAAGTGTACTATTAAGTTCGAACTAAATATTGATGCTAAGATGTTTCTTTAATTTCCTTCTTAGTTTCACTTATGCACACAATATTACAGTTTGATGGTTCAATAATCATTCAATATATTTATTTATTGTACATTAATTTATTTTATGTGGCCACGGATCTAATGGGAGGTGGAGGCTGGTCTTTGGTTCTTCTAGAGGGCATCGTGGAAATGACAGAAGTAATGAACTGTTTCGGGTATCTATTTTCTTCTATGTTCTACACGATTTACAATCCTTTATTTTTAACTAATTTTATCTGTAAAGTTTATCTGATCTGTTTATCGTATTTGAAACGACGAGTGAAACTTTTATGTTTCACGCAATAAAATCACGGAAAGGGCTCCATTCCTTTCAATTTTTCCTATATCTTCAATTCAATTATTTCCTCAATCTTCACCGATAGAAAAGAATATAAACTCTCCTGTGGTACCTCGAAGTCAGCACGCACCCACACCACCCACCTCAAAACGTCGGCTGGATGCAGATGTCTCCTCCTCAGGTCCCGGCTGCCAGGAAGTAACGGCCAGAGTGTCCGTGGTTTTGCCGACGACAGCGACGCGTATCATTGATACGACACCTGCATCTTTCCCACAGCCGCTGGCTGCTCTCCGTAAGTCTTGAATTTTGAAGCAGAATCATATCTCTTCTAGGAAAATATATGGAGCAATTGGTTGGTACACTCGAGTACCTGACGTGTTTTTAAAGTGTAGAGAGTATACTGTATATTGATTTCTTTTCTTTTCTTACCGTTCTCGCTCTCTGTTTGCTCGGAGATGAAGTTGACTTTCTGGGAACATCGCTGAATGTTGCGACTGTGTTGAAGTGTGCTAAATTTTGAGCCGGAGCTTCATGTGGTGAGATTCTGATAATAAATTGTTTATGTGAGTATATTCCGTTGAATTTTCAAACCAGGCCATGGTTGCCGTTTCGCTATAAAATCTGAAAATAAGAATTAACATACGAAATAAAACACCATGATTTTGCGGATAAAATAAATTTTCTTCGGAATCATTGAACTCTTTGGTTTACATGGTAAACTCCCAGATATATATATAGAGTAAAAAGTTGATCGGAAATATTCCTTTGGGTCACCCTTGATAAGCCATATCCACTTTCGAGAAGTTAACTTCAATAAAAAAAACATACCATTAATGTAAGAATAACTTGGTAAGATTAATATTTTACGAGATAATTCCATTTGCTTGATTTTCTCGGTTGATAATTATAATAAGAATTATAAACCGAACCAGAAGTGGTAGTTGGGGAAGAGAGCCATCGGTTTGGTTGGTGGGAGAGCTGGTGTGGGGCCTGGTAAGGGACATCTGTTAGTAGTGAAAGTTGTTCTGCATGGGACAATGTGATTATATACCTGATAAGAAATGTGTAAATTTATCTATGTAACGTTATGTGGCGTAGGCAAACTTGTTGTGTGCTTAAATTATGGGCATGTCTTCAAATTTGTGCCTTGTGATATCACGTTTCATGTAATGATGTTATTCTTTGTTCATTTTGTGCCTCTGTTTCATCTTTAGCAAAAGTGAGTGAAATAGAGATTAATTCAAAAAATACTTTCTTGATGACTATGTAGTTTTAAAACACATGGACTCTCACTTATTAATTTCATGCCATATTGTAGTGTAACTATTTAATCATCAGTGGGTAGGTGGCGCTTGCTGGCAATTCGTGCGCATGTGCGGATTTACTCAAAATTATAGAATTACCAACATTAAGAACATTACTTTAGACCTCTGTGTAAAGTTCGAAACGCAAACAGAGAGAATTGAAAAATTTAAGTCTTCTTCAGCCCAAAAATTAATTATTATCATTGGTTTTTTACTTTTATTCGTTTGTTTATTCTCCTTTTAAGAACTCACCATAATTGTTTGGAAGAGGGTGAAAAATATGCAGTGAAAAGTATCCACGATACGGATTGCAATGTCAGTGAATATTCCACGTGAAGCAAACAAACAAAAATCTTAAACTCTCAGTGGAAGACAGGTAAATTTGATCTTTGCAGGGATGTGTTGAAATGCTCTGGCTTTGGCGAAGCCAGCCTGCAGTTCCTTCTCAAGTTCAGATGACTTTTCCACGCGTAAGGATCTTGGCTTTAGAGTTTTATTGAATGTTTTCTCTAGTAATTGTGGATGAACAATCACGGCAATGGAATGCAATAGAAAAGTTCTGAAGCAGTTTTTCCTCACAAAATACAACACTGGCGTGTTCTAAGCTCAACACAAAATAATGAAAAGATTTAAGTACAAGTATTGTTATAAGTTTAAGTATGTCCTGAAATCTTCTTTGTGTCAGGTTGTACAGGGGGGCGCAAAAGCACCTTCACAATTTCGAACCTCTATCACAGGACAACTAATACAGCTATAGAAATAGGTTACATATGAAATTAAACAAAAAATTTTGAAGCTTTATCATTTAAATGCGAGTATGATACCCTTTAAATGCTCTCCATTATTATTTAGACACAAGCGTCTTCTACGTACGGTATTTTCCATGATTCTTTCCAAAATATCCTGAGTTATTCTGCTGATTTCTTGGATAATGTTGTTTTTCAGCTAACGGAGAGTATTAGGATTATTGATGTAAGCCTTTCCTTTAAATTATCCCCATAGGAAGAAATCTGCAGAGGTTAACTAAGCAGACGGGTGTGGTCAAAGAACGTCACCAGAACGTGAAATAAAAAAATAAAACAACCAGGTAAGGCAGTTCTTAGTATTGCCATAGTAGGCAGCTCTTGCTGTATGTGGTGTGCCCCATCTTGTTGGAACCACAAATTCTGCATGTCTAAATTTTCAAATTGTGGTAATAAATATTCCTGTATGATTTGTCTTTAGTTGTCTCCTTTCACTGTCACGGTTGTACCATCAACATCCTCGCAGAAGTATGGACCAATGAATTTTGCACTCATTATGATACACCAGATGGTAACTTTCTGTACACAAAGGGGCTGCGTACGAATTATCCTTGGGTTTTCATCACATGAAATCTGCAATTTTGTTTATTAACATGTCCACTAATATGTAGGTGAGCTTCATTAGACATGATTAGGTGTAAGGTACAAGTCTCATCATTCGTCTGCCATAGAAGTGCACGTGCGAAGTCCTTTCTTTGTTGATGGTCTGCACACTCTAATAATTGCGTTACTTGAATTTTTATGTCAAACCAGTCTTAAAGATTTTGTTAGGATGTCTTGCACTGATCTTCGTGAAATTCCTAGTCGACTGGAACATTGCTTAGTCGACGTTTTCAAATGTGCTGCAACACTTAATGAAACGGGTCGAATTACACATCCATTTCGTACCGACCACGGTCTGCCAGAGCGTTTTTTGTCTGCTGTTGAGACGAAATCTCTCAATCTTGAAATCATTGCAATAATGCAATGTTCGGAAGGCCTTTATTGATTAAATGTTGTAACGAAGTCCCTTAATTTGTACTGCAATTAACGATCCATGGAGAGAGAAATAACTTTCCATTATCTTTGCGAGTTGGTCCTAGCTGTATTTTTTGGGGATATGGTAATTGTGCGAATTTCAGTTACGAAATATGCTTTAAATCCGTATCATCGATACAGGATGATGCAAGATTTTTTTTCATTTCCTACGTAATGAACTATTATAGCTGTATCTGTTGTCGTGCAATAAATGTTCAAAATGATGAAGGGATTTTACGCCACCCTGTATCATTTTATTTAGACACATATTTTGACACTCATAGAGAGGTCAACATAATACCATCAGCCATCGTGCAGTTCTTTGCGCTTTCGATATTAAAACTGACATAATGATACTCCGCTGGAATATATAACTTCACATAGTATTCCATCTCAAACGTTACAACTTCAAATAGAAATCAGTGTTGTGTGTTCTGATCCTAAACGTCATTATTGCTCATTTACTGCAATACCTAATTCAATTCAAAGGAAAATATCGTAACCGAAGATCTATTATTCATCTAGTATAAGCATCTGACCCAAAATGATAATATTTCTATATTTATTCCATACATGTACTTGATTTTTTCCATTGGAGCATGTTATGGGTCACGAATGTTCCTCATCGTCTCCTTTGAAATCAACTATTCATAACCAAACTGCTTTATCCAAAATACCATCATGTCGTGTGCTACCAAATGAAACATTTCACTTACTTTACATGGATTACATTCATTCAAGATACGATATTCAGTATGCTATGGACTACACTGTCACAAATCTATTCAGTTGGACCAGGTGAGCGTTAGTTTCGTCGTGTATAATTCTATAAACCAGACTTTAGCATATTCACAGAATGAAATTACGTTCACACCAACAGTCTCCCATGGAGTGAAGATGAGGGGGACGAAGGAATCTTACCACCAACAAACAGCGCATTGTTCTAGAGTTGAACTTGGGGATCCCAGACGCTGGATAACGGAAGTAAATGAAATCTTGAAATGCGATGTAAGTTGAGTGCAATAGAGGGTAGTCATAGGATTACAATGCCGTTTATTTGACCCTTGTTCGGTATTTTTACGTCTCAGCTAGTCACAAAGTGTGCAAAATTTTGTGTGGGTTGAAATACCTGTATATACAAGGTGGAAAAAATTCAACGGGAAAATAAATGCTTCTTGTTTTTTGTTAAACAGAAATCTGAATTCTTGGCCAATCAAGTGCTGGTGAAATCATTCTAAGGGAATGATATCACCTAAGAGCGAAATTCAAAGTTGACTCTTTTAGTAATTCATGCTGTACTTAATTAAGATCTAGTTATTTGAACACAGTCTGTGGATGCTTTTTAATGAAAATCTGTTAATTTGTATGACATCGTTTCGGGTATTTTTAAAATCTGGCGCTAAACTAATCCTTTCTGGAGTTAAGAAAAACATGGCATATGCTTGTCATCTCATGAAAACTAGGTTAAAATATAGTAAGTGTTTGATAACTTACTTGAACTTGATTAAATTCCAGCTCTGCCTGTGTCTGATATCTGCTTTAACCCTTTCTCTGGCAGGACTGATCTCTGCAGCCATTCGTCCTCGCTGAATGTTTTCAATGACTGAGGAGATCATTCCCCTGCTGCGAAAGTTTAAGCTTCATTAATGCACAGCAGTCCTGCGCTCGCTGCAATTAAAGCCTTGTCCTGCATCGCTCCACGTGTGCATGACAAGAACATAATATATAATTTTTTCCGGTGTCTTGAGCTAAAATTCACAGCTCGTGCATTGCTTCCATCACAGTAAATCGAGGGCTAACATAAGGCGCTCATTTAAAAAAAAAAACTCATCACAATAAATAAACTAAGTTGGCGTGCACCTCGACTGTGACTAAAGTTCCCTAATGAATGGTGGCTTCTGCTTTGTGTTGAAGGACTTGGTTTGCGTAATCTCTCGTCTTCTAAGTATTCTTGCAGCCTGGCCATTCTGCCCGCGAATAATTACTTTGAAACGTATCAGCTTGGCGTGGGAAGCTATTTTACTGGGAATATGGTTGCGCTTCAAGCATCTTTGGCCCTTTCAACCGTAACAGCTTTGTGAGAACAGTACTTTTTTAATATGGTAACTCTGCCGGCAAATTTATTGACTCCAAACATGATAGCTTTGAAAGAATGATATTTTGAACGTGGCAACGCTACCAACATTTATACTAGATTTAAACGTGATAACTTCACATGAGATACCATCTCTCGTACAGTGTGGCAACCCTGCTGACACGTGACGCGAGGCAACCGTGACCTCTGTGCTCGAGAAGCGCATTTCCTGATTAGCTGTGCCGACTGTGCAAGTACGTCAGCCCACCGTGGGTCGAACACCAGCTGCAGAGCTGAAGGAAATTCTCGGTTTCCCACGCCCTGCCCTGCGTTTCCTGCTGCTGTGTGCTGGCATTTTTGTGAAACTCCTTTCTTTCTAATGTCAGCTGCTGCTTACTCTGGCTGACTTCCTCATGGACAGGCCTCAGCTGACTTCAGCTATTGTGTATCGTAGCTGACTTCCTCATGGACATGTGAAAATGATTTCATAATTCATAAGATAAGTATCTATTTTCCTAATTAAAAGGAAAAAAATTTAATCTTCAACATCGGCCAAAGCTCCAACAACTACCAATTTTTCCATGTGCAGAATGGTTCACATAAACTCCTCAATTCCTTCGAAATTGACCTCAAAGACCAACTTGCAGCACTCCATTTGCGCGCACTACAACAACGCCATCCAACGCACCACCGAGTTCCATCTGGCTGTCGAGCGGCAGTGGGTTTTTTTGTTCTGATTTAGCGACTCCAGGGATGACCGGCCACTCGGGAGCTGCCGGAGTGTCGGTCCTCAGCGGTGCATCAGCTGGACTTAGCGGACCCCATACGCCATGCCTGACGGGATGATGGAGTAACCTCCCATGATGGAGTAACCCCATGAACTTCGCGGACCCCGTCATGCCTGACGGGATGATGGAGTAACCGTCCTCCGCCGATGTTCGCCTCACCTGCCTGATGTTCGCCTCACCTGCCTGGTGTTCGCCTCACCTGCCTGGTGTTTGCCTCACCNCTGGTGTTAGCCTCACCTGCCTGGTGTTAGCCTCACCTGCCTGGTGTTAGCCTCACCTGCCTGGTGTTAGCCTCACCTGCCTGGTGTTCGCTTGAAGCTCTCTGGAGGTAGGTGAACTTTCAGTTCGAATTGATTGGATTTACCATTTGAAGAGCTAAGCATTAGGCACAACGCATTCTTCTTGCTTTACTTAGAATTATTTGTTGAAAGTTCCTGACTCATATATTTAGTTTCTGTTGAAATTATACCTGGAATAACTATTCATATCATTGCGACCTAACTAGAACTATCTTGTATAACTATTACTAGTGATAACCATAAATATCTAAGTATAATTAGGTGTAACTTTGTATATCTATGTATAACTATTTAAACTGCGTTGTTTTGTTCTTTTTGATCGTTCTCCTAAATTCTGCACAACCTGAGTTAATAGGTTGCTTAGTTTTTGTTTAAAGCTCTTTCTATGGACTGACAAATTTCAGTCTTAAGCTTTTCCAAGTAATACCCGTATTTAAAAGTCTCTGATTTTTCCCCGAGGATTTTTTCGGATCACAAGCCTGAGAATGATATCAGCCATTGTATAGTGTGGCTGACTTCATCATGGACAGGCCTGAGGCTGACATCAGCCATTGTACAGTGTGGCTGACACAATGGTTGATATCAGCTTCAGACTTGTCCAAAAGGAAATCAACCAGAGTACGCAATGGCCAGTGTTACGGTAACAAAGCTTTATAACCCTCGAATGACTCAATTCAGTACCACCAGCATGTTAAAAATAAACGAAATTTGTTCTTTCGCATTTCGTTGTATAGATAATTCCAAAACAGTCTACGTAGTCTAGCAGGGCGCATTGACCGGTTTGGTTTCCAGTGAGGTGACAGACTCTGTCTAAGTAACAAGTCTCATAATTCTCACGGTACCAAAAACCAAGGAACATAGTATTCAAGCGAGGAGTATGATTATAAAGGAACACAAGGGTAAAGCCGGTTACAGGAAAATTTCCAAAAAATTCTCTGTTGTTATTAGCACTGTACAGGCCGTTATATAAAATAGAAATCGGAAAGGGTTGTGGTCAATAAAGCAAGATCAGGTGCTCCAAGTAAACTATCACAACAAGATCGCTCTAAAATCGTCTCATTGGTTAAGAAAGGCCCTCAGATAACTCGCCGAGAATTAGCCGAACATTTGTCATCAGCAGGGGTGAACGAAAAGAAGCAAACTAGAAGCAACGATATGAGTAAAGAAAACCCTAAAAAACGCGCTGCTCGAAAAGTCTCACTCCTGCAGAAAGAGCATGTTTTATCTTGATTGCAATCTGCAAATGCTCTTATCAACGAAGGAGACGACTATTTTGATAATAGTCTACGGTCAGATGAGATATAAATCGACCTGTTCGGCAATAATTACGATAAGACTGTTTGTCGAAAACCGAATACTTCCATGCATGCAACGACGAAACACCGTGCCCACAGTGAAGAGTGGTGGTAGAAGCATTATGTTATGGGATGGTTTTTCCTCTGCAAGCCTAGGACGACTCCACGTCGTTAAAAGCAACATGAATTCGACCAATTACTCTGAAATTTTGTCTGGACGTTGGGTGCCATCTATTCCGATGCTCGGGTTGAAAAGAACTACATGGGTGTTTCAACAAGATAACGACCCTAAACACAAGTCGAAATACACTTCGGAGTAGCTTCGTAGTAAGAACGTCAAGGTTTTAGACAGGCCTTCTCAGTCGCCAGATCTTAATCCAACTGAAAATGTTTGGAAACAGCTGAAGATTCAACTTGGAATCAGGAAACCATCAAATCTGGCTGAATTAAAATAATTCTGCCTTTAAGAATGGGAGAAAATACCTCTGAACTTCTGCAAAATCCACTTCTATTCATACAAGCATCGCCTGCAAGCGATTGTAGCTAATAAGGGCAATGCGACGAAGTATTCATGTAATTGAATTTTGTTCCCGATACTTATTTGCCATCCTGTTTTTGTATTTTCGTCGCTGTTTGAACATTTTCAAAATAAATACTTGCTCACTAAGCATTACCTAATGTGTTTGATCTTGCCGTTTCTTATGTAGGAGTCACAATTCTCAAAGGTTTTCTGAAATATGTTTAATAAACGAAAAATATAAATTATTTAGTGCGTTACGAATACTTATTTGACCTATTGTGTGTATATTACGTATCCATGTGTTATTTTATAACATTACATTTCACCGCAGTGGCTGATTCACAGTCGATTGGTGTCAGCGTGGCTGTTGATATAAATTACTGTTGTAATTAAATGCACGATTTGCATCGCTTCAAAAAATTTGTAATTTCTCGTATACTTGCAATAAGAAATTACCAATGGAGGAAAGGGTTACAAAATTTTGAGGTTGAGTCGTATAGAAACTGAACTCAATTATAAAGCATAGGTTTACCTGTCGCACATCCATGCGTAATCGTGAAATATTGATCAATATTGACGCATAATACTACACTATAATAATTATTATAGTGTAGTATTATACTATTATAATCAGTACCAATAAATCGAAAAGGAACCAGTGTTTGTGAAGATTATCGTACGGATGAAACGAAGTAAATTCACAAATTGATCGATTGCAGGCTCAAGTTTGCCCGTACTTAGGTGCTTCACAGAGTCTTGTATAGATAGCGGAGGTATGTTATGAAGCGTATGTCCGGTACACTAATGGATAAATACGCAAAATGTTCGACATGATATATGGTTATTTGACGCTATTTCTGATGGACTACTACGCAGTGATTGGAAGTGTTAGCCCTCATAAATATGAATTTAAAAATCCTGGAAAGTATGTATAGATATGTATACATGATTATTGACACGTGAAATGACAATACATTTTCCTTGAAATCTTTCAGTAACTGGAATTTTTTTCATGCGAAGGGAAATTATTCCACCGCAAGACTTTTGAGATTGACAGGGCTTTTCGCCCTAGGTCGGATGAATAGTAGCTCACTAATACGTCATTTCTCGTATTTTACATTTTGTCTGCAGCAATAGGTGAAAGAAATTTTGTAATTTCTAGTCTGCTTTGAGGTAGGTATAAAAAGGAGAAGACATATCGGACGCCACGAACGAGTAGTAGTAGTAGTAGTAGTAGTAATAGAAAGGTTGCTAGAGCTTCGACGACACGGGTCATATCGCACCGAATTCGCAAAAGTATTTAATCATTCATAAATTATACAATGCAAATCTTCGCACAGGGCACGAAGTCTAACATAGGTTTCATGGTTTTATAAATGGTGCGCGAATAGTTTTGACACACGACGAAAGCAAAGGTTCGGACTTGGTAATTGCACGGAAATTAAATTGGTCGCGACTTACATGTTTCCTCCAGCCAGCACTCAGGGTGTAAGATACCAATTTGATTAAATAAAATTGTGAAACATTCCATATTGTCGCAACATTATGGTTTTCTTATTGTTTAAATTCTGGTAGTATTTAGTGTTGTGTCATGGGTTATACACGTATGGGGCAAGACCTAGATTTTTGAGAGAAGGTCGCACAAAACTAGAAAGGATTTCAGGGCTACAGTGTGAAAGGCTGACCGTTTAGATTCCGCCAGCATACACACCAGCAAGGTGTCAGCGCTGTGGCTGCGGAGGTGCGAGAAAACGGCACGTCGCGCAGCAGCGTATTTTGGG
>VOMN01075192.1:0-25866 GCA_014899125.1 Orchestia grillus
AAAATTAGGAACAGTAGGGGCCCCAATACTGAGCCTTGTGTGACACCCCATGGGTCACATGGGTCACAATGGATTTTACATCTCTGATTACAATGAATTGTTTACAGAAATGAAATGATTTATTAAGCATTAAATGTCTAATTTATCTGAAATACCTGTTTTCATGTAACCAACTTCTAATGTTGCAAAACATGTGTAGTAACCAAATTCTTGATTATCCATAATTCATATAATCATTAAATTAAACTTTTTTGATAAAACAAGCATTTAATACTTAAAGTTGGCACTTTCAGTTCATTGTTCTGGATTTTCTGTTCATTATTCATTGCACAGATTTCATTTTACTATCATTGGGTAGAATTTTTTCTGAATTGTGGAAATATATTTTTTGAAATTTTTAAAGCATAGAAGAGATTCTGATCAATATTTATTTTAAGTTGGCATCCTGCTTAGCGTATTTTATTCCTTGTACAACTTTCATTTTAGTATCATTGGTTTGACTTTTCTTTGTGTAGTGGAAATATATTTTTTACATGTTTAAAACAAGTCTCTCATTGAAAAGAGTGTAATATTATATTGAGTGGATTAATTTTGAATGAAAGAACACATAGTTGTTTTTCCTACTCGTGCAAGAAAATCCACCGTGGCAATATTGTGTCAAAGGTAGGTCTTGGTTCATTTTGAATAATGCAGTTCTTTGAGGTGTTTTAGCTGTGGTCTGTTTTGATGAAGTCATTACATTTTGCTCAGGGCTGCAAAGAAAAGGAGTGACATGACGCCCGAGGAGCTGTCTGCTATGGAGAAGGAAGAGTTTGCTACAGGCCCTCTACGAATTCTCAATGAATCAGTTCAGAATAACACACAGGTAAATATTTCCAGTGAAAGTAACATCTGAATTGCTGTATGTCTGTGACTGGATAGTTTGATATAATTATTACTCCTAACTGAATTTCCAGAAAGAGCAATTCAAATTACGTTTAATTCAAAAAGTTACAGTGACGGTTGTTTGATTATTTTTGTATTTTTACATTTTTGTTCCCTCAAGGGACATAGGATAGGCTATAGGGTTAGGTTAGTTAGGTTTGTCTATTTTATGCTATGGGGACTAGCATCGCCTGGGGCCATTGTTAGGTGTACCTCAGCTTGAGCTGGGCCTTTGGGACTTCTATCTTTTGTACCCACTTTGCTTCTTTCCATTTTCATGCCTTCACTGATGATCCCTTGTCTGATTCTTTTCTTCCTTCTTACTTGCTGTTTCTATGCGCCCAGAATCTTGTGTGGGAACACTTTTTGTGCATAAATTCCAAGTTCTCCTAAGTTCATACTTAATGATCCCTTCTCTTTTAGTGCGTAATAGTCTTGAGTACTAAAGTGCTGCTATCTTTACCACTACAACTAATAAAATTTTTTGTATGGTTTGTAATAACTTTTTGGTAATATTCAAGTAAGAAACTGTTGCAATTTAAATTTTATGATACTCTAACAAACCATATATTATGTGCAACATTGGTACCCTTACTTTCTAAGTATGTACTAACTGTGAGTAATTTCAGAAATCCTTGCTAGAGCCATTTCTTATTTCTTTCTTTCTCCTTGTTTGTGCTCACTTGAGAGTGACGATTCTGTCATGCAAGTGCACTCATTGATGCACCCAATTTCTTATTTCGAACAAATTCTTTCTCAGGGGGCATATGATAGGCAAGAGGGTTAGGTTAGGTTAATATGCTATGGGAACTGGCGTTAGCGTCCTCGGGAGGGGGGAGGCACCGGGAGGCTACCTCAGCGATACACTATCTAGAGTTTTATATTTCATACCCACTTAATTTGATTTGATTTTCACACCTTTGTCTGGGTCTATGTTGCGAATGTTTTAATTTTTGTTTTATCTTGCATTTTCTTTGCATTGGGACCCTGTTTGGTACATCCCTTGTGCATAGATTCTCCATTCTTTATAGTCCATAGTAAATGGTCCTTTCACTTTGCTCTTTGGATCACAGTTCATGTTGATAGAAAACTTTGAATTAACTAGTAATCTAGTCGAATGTTTAAACTAATTCATCGTAGATAAATCTTGTGTCCCCATATTGAGCCCTTTGGGGGAACCAAGTTATCAAGTTTGAACCTTCCAACTCAGGTAACTTTTGGACCTGAGGTTTTTTGGACCGTTTTCATTTTCACTGTTCATACCCATAATGTCAGCAGTTACATATTCTTCATTTTCACCGTTTTGACAATCTCTTTATTTGTCGTTTGACGGATCACTGTATTTTGCACAACTGAAAAATTGTGCCTAATTATAGATGTTGCCTAGTGGGGAAATTTCGGATTTGGGGTTGTGTCCAAGCTGTAGCTTATTTACTTCACTACACATTTTTCTCGTCCTGGTAACCTTTCATTTACATCTGCCGATTCTGGCGTTAATACAGTGGAAGCCGCTTAATACGACTACATTTATCCTGGTCATATTAAGCGACGGTCGTAATACGTGCGTACATGGACATTTTCTATGAAAGACTGGACTGAAAGACTGGACCCGTGTCCAGTGGGTGCAACAATGACGTTATATTGGGTGGCAAGAACTGCATTCTAATATTAGATAGTTCTAAGTAGGGATGTGCAGTACAGTTATTAAGGACCAATATAATTTTTTACCCCTTCTGTATTGAATCGTCTTTCCAGTTGTTAGATCATCCAGTAAATATCGCCCCCGTCATCCACCATTTTTATTTCCGTAATAACTTCCGTGTAAAGACATATCAAGGCCCTTAAAATAGCGCGGTTTTGTGGACTTGCCTATAACTAGCAATTTTCTTTCGTCGCTTCCCGACATGTTGGATCAACACAAGATGGTCACTCGATCCATTGCCTTTTTTGAACCTATGGAGATAATCCGTTGTCAAAACGAAAGATCCATCTGGTGTAGCTCTGTAGTATAACCCCGTTTCATCCGCGTTATAAATATCGTCATCTGAAAACAGTTCCAAAATTCCTGACGAAGTTTTACTTGTCCATTTTTCTGCACTGATGCTATCTGCACTAGCCTTATCACCTTGTAATTTTTTATATTTGATATTATTGCGCCTTTTCTATCGTCCTAGCCAACCATCTGTAGCCTTGAAATTTTCACAGTTAAACTTTACAGCAAACTCATTAGCTTTAGCTGCTAATATTGGGCCGGAGATTCTCACACCTTTCTTCACTATTATAGCAAACCAACTCTTTAGAGCATCTTCTATTTCCCCATTTATACCATATCTTTCTTTTTCACGTTTCTCGAATTTCTTTTGCGCACGCCATTATCCATTCACTGCGCAACTTTTCCTCTTGCTTCATTAAATACAGAATAGTTGATTTTGCCTTACCTACTGCGGCTGCCAATTGTCTCCGAGATGCATCTTTCTTCTTATGAATATTTATCATGTCAATAACTGGTATCTTCTCCTTCAATGTTAAATCTGTTCATGCACGTGACATTGTAGGGCTATATCGGTGCGATATAGTATAATATGAGAGTAAAGTAATTTCGTGTGAACACACAGCCGGAACAAATCTTACTAGTCATCCAGACTACATAGTGTGATGCTAGTTAAGAGTTTGCTATAGTGTACAAAACCTGCAATAGAGAAGTAGCTTGTTTTGAAGTTGCTACATTTTTATCCTAGTATATTTGGTCGCATTGAACGCCTGGTCATAATAAAAAGTGGTCATATTAAGCAGCTTCTACTGTACGTAGTTAAAGATTATCAGTTAGGAGTTTGTTTAAGCATTTCAGTAATTTTTTGCCAGATTCTGATCAACTGCCGGAACAACAAGAAGCTGCTAGGTCGTGTGAAGGCGTTTGACAGACATTTCAACATGGTCCTGGAGCAGGTTACGGAGATATGGATGGAGCAACCTAAAACGGATAAAGGCCAAAAGAAAGCAAAGCCTGTCAACAGAGAAAGGTAAGAGCGTTACATTTTGCTCCTCTGCATCAATAGTATTTCATGTGCTCTAGGATCCCCTTGTTGCCTTATGTTTTCCTGCAGGTTTTATTTATTCGGTAAACTTGGTACAAGGATAAATGTTTGAAGTCGCTTGTGTAGCTTCTAGTTCTCGAGAACTTACCTTGACAAATTGGTTCTTATCGGTGCATATATGGGAGTTTGTGCAGTTTTCAGTGTAATTTAAGGACTTTGTAGTCCGTTAGGGTTTTTTCGAGCGTCTTTTGTTGGGCTAGGGTCGTCTTTTCTTCATTGATTAATAGAAAATTGTCGAGATTGGGGGCTTTTCAAGCGTTATTGTGCCTAATAGCTCTGTGTTACCTGGCATGTGCGTGTCATGTGCTAAGCGACTTAGAAACTGATCATATTTGATCTTAGCTCATTTAGGGAGTCGACGGTTAGTGAGGTAATCCAATAAACCTAGTTTTCATATCCAGAGTATGTACTATAAATCTAGTGATGCCGTAGGGCATGACTACTTGCAGGGAATAAAAACTAGTAAGGTTTGTTTACCTTATGGTATGGAGACTGGCGTTTGTAGAGATAGTGTTAGGTTATCTGAACTAAATGAAGGCCTTCGGGTCTACTATCGTACCCACTTTGCTTCTTTCAATTTTCACACCTTCGTTGTCTCTTCTCTGCCTTTTCTTCTTCATTCTTAACTTGCCGTCTTCTGAGCAGGAGATATTCTGTTGGAACACACTTTGTGCATAGGTTCTTTGTCCCCACTATATGGTCCCTTCTCTTCACTCCCTTTAGATCACGTTTCACGTAAATAGAGAACATTAAATGAACTAATAATCTTGTCAGCGAATTTTTTTCTGGTGTAACCTTGGATGAGTTTACTTCGTCGTAGACTAGATATACTGGCCGCAACGGTTTGTGTATTTGCCGAGTTTATTCTATAAATTGTGATCTGATAAGGAATCGAGTGGAAATGACGTAGAAAAGGACGAAAATTATCCTTTATTAACGTGTGAAATACCACTACTTTGCCGCTAGTGGCTAAAGAGGCATGTTCTTTGATAACCATTTCTCAAAAGTGAATTCAATTCAAGGCGACCCTGTTATTGAAGTCGAAGGTTATGAGTGTGCGTGATATGACTTTGAATGTAACCAATTTTTCTTATTCTGCAGATTTATCCAGAAAATGTTCTTACGGGGCGACTCGGTGATCATTGTTGTGAAAAACCCGCTCGGCCAACAACAGACCGCTTAGCTTTCTGTTCTTCACGTCATGTGCTCGCCTTGAGGGCCCTCATCTGCTCGCTAGTCCGTCGTGATCGTCATTCCTCATTCTTGGTCGCCATGTTTTATTTGGAATTGTTTCCGTGAAGTTCGCTTTTATGCCAGGTGTCAATTACGGCTCACGTGCTGTTTGTATTCATCAGCGACCGTGTCACGGTACTGAAAGATTAGATCTTCCTACTCTTTGTGTTGACTAGAAGTACTTTTCGCCGGTTAAATTGAATAATTTTGGAATTGAATTTTGTTATTCAACAAAAATACCCGGCTGAGTAGCTGGATTTGTTACAATTACGCGTAATATTTTTCCTCTAAAACAACTTGTACTGGAAATTTCATAGCGAAGAGAAACTTGGAAATGTTGGGGTGCGTAGCATGTTAAATTGTTCTCATCCTTTCCAAATGTTTTTCTATATTGAATACTCGTTTACTTATCCAGATACGCGGGGAAAGTTCACGGGTCTTTTCAATTGCACAATCTTTCGATATCCTCCCGCCTTTTTTTCATTTAGTAATGTTTTAGAGTGGTAAAGTGTTATGCAGGAAGTTTTCATAGTCACGTGAAATCGCCCATTTCGTCGGGTTGAAATTAGCAGGAATGGTAGCAAAAGTCATGTTCGTGGCATTTTTTAATTAAATACAAGAAATGAGTTTGTAAATAAGCTTTTTGCCCTTCAAAAAATGTATTCACGGTTCGTGAATAATGGGAATCGGTATGGAGAGAAGCAGTGAACTGTTGCTGGGGGCTGAGAGGGTGCGAAAGAATTATTGATTGTGTAGTTTATTAAAAGACTCGATTATATCTGTCTGCTATGAACGGAAATCTTACACGGTTTGAGACATGAGCTCGACATTGTTTTCTTCGCTGAATCAGGCCGATTCCACTACGCTAATCGATTCTTTGTTCAGAGACCGTCTATCTAATTTTTGTTGGCACTTGCCCAGCCTGAAGTTCTGAGCTACATAAGTAAGAACTAATTGCAAGTAGCAGGCAAGATGATCTAAAGTGTTGATCTAAAGTGTTATTCAATATCTACTCCCTGAATGTACGTCTTCAAGATGTCGGAAATTCTTTACACTTAGTATTAGGAAAGGGGTTGTTAGAAAAGGGACTATCGCGGACACTTATGATTTATATTTGAGAAATAACGGAATATTTGATCCACTCGAATGAGCAACCGCAGTCAAAAGCAAGGATTCCACCGATGTATTCGCAATAAACAGCAAGAGGAGACATGACAAACTAATCTCCCATAACGAAAAATTCGAAATAGATGGAACTCACCATCGATGATCGGCAAGACTATCGCTGCTACTCCGCACCACGTTGTTCCCAGTATGTCCCGATGTACGCCAGCCATGTCTTCGACTTATCTCTTCCAGCTGCTCGGAACCCTACCTAGCTTCTGAGGAACGCTGAATCGGTAGGTATGCTGAAGACGGGGAATTATTGTTAAACGAAAAACAATTTTGCCTAATAGACTTTATCGCTTGCAATGAGTTAGACAAGGGACTGAATACACGAGGGCTGACATGTAAAATCACTAGAGGCAGACGTGCAACGCTGTTCTACGAAAATTCCCCCGAGCAAGGTTTTCTGGTAATTTTATTGTCGCAGACTTAAGATGAAGAGCAAGATCGACTTCATTAAAAGATCATTTACAAGGCCACAATATAAAACTTATAAGAAATTTTTAAACACTAGAATACATTGCATATAAGTGGAAGATCCTGCACATGAAATATTCATGGTTCTTAAAAGTTTATCGAGGTTGGAACTCAATTCTGGACAAGTTTGAACGCATTAAACTAAATGCTAACTAATGAATAATATTTTCCCACGAAAGTCACTTCTAGCCTACGCATGGCAACTTATACAGAAGGCCACCCAGATAAAAACGAGGAATGATGTAGATCGAAATTAATATGCTACACAAAATGAAACCTGTTGTAAGATAATCTTTCGCATTCGTGACACTAAGGCTTATACTTAAATTTAAAATTGAACGCATAGAAGCACTCCGAGTGAGAATTTAGCAGGCAGCATGCACAACCACACTTGCAAGAAAAATCAGAATAGAAAAATTGTACTCGCACGTCCCGAACTGCGAGAAACTAAACTTTCCCAACAAATGATGGGTTATCTTCTCTAGCTTATCTGTAAGGAAACTAGAGGAGATAATAATAATATATTAAATTGGAGAGCTAACCAGCCATGAAGTTTCATTAGTTTGACTTTTAACTAGCAAAGGAAACGTACGTATTTTAGCAACACACCGTTGATTTTAATGCTCAACTTGTGCAAGTGTGAATGATTGCGCAATGAAAATAAACGCCTTTCCCCGAATATATGAAAGCACGCACACAACCGTCTCTCATTTTTCGTTCCTACGCCTAAGTCTCCAAACGTTCCAGGCAACGACAGATCGAAGTAACTCTGGGTGTTCACAGTGACAGGTTGACTCGCGAGGTAGAGCTAAGTAACGAAAATTTTCACACGTATTAGTAGTACCTTTGACAAGCATACATTCATAGTAGAAAAATGACAAAAATTGCCGACTTAATGCAGAGTTACATATTGAAACTTGTCACACATAATAATAGTACCTTTGACAAGCAAATATTCATATTGGAAAATAACCTTAATGGCTGAACTAATGCTGGAAGAAATTCAATGTTTACGACCAATTTTCATTCAAATTTTATAGTAGCATTTGTGACTCCACTTTCTACACAGCAATTCTTCATTAGTGCAGCATATTTGGTAGTGAATAATTTTAATCGTTTAGCACTATCCTACGTCTGAAGTTCATCTACCGTTTATTGGACAATAGATGAGATCAAATGAGGGACATAATCGCTGGAGAACGAGTAATGAACGCGCGGCACTTGGCTTTAATTGAGAATTGATAACTGCGAATAATTACAGCAATAAACATAAAAACGAACACGATCAGTCGGTGAGAAATCGAGTTTACGGATATGCGCAAAGGAAACAATGAAGATCAGGTTAACAACTGACATAAAACGGGTAACAAAAGTCTCGAGATGAAGCCCTTCTGTATAGTCCCCTGAAAAGATATGAAGGAGACATTCAGAAAGCAACGAGGTGCTACCGTTGACTATACGTAATAATTATCAGGCCGTTGAAAAACAAGACTCATTTTCAAAGTCAATTTCCATGCGCGATTGTTAAGATTTCGGTTCATTTCCAAACATGAAGTCCTTTACTTTGTACTATAAAAATACGCTTCTCATTATTGAAGTAATATCAAGTTTTAGCACATTATAAGTACTCAAGTCTTAATACTGGCAATAAATTGGTTTACGTTACTAGTTTTATGAATAGCACATGCCAAGAAGGCTTAAAATTTCACGAATTAAGAAACTTCGAAGAGGATACGGTAATTTTCCACATGGAGCATTCGAAAGAACGGGTATACAGTTAGAGGTTTAAGAAATATACATCACATCTAAATAAGTAAATAAAAACGAGTACATCGTGTCAAAAATGCCTCCACAAAACAGAGTAAGAAGGTCTACTTCAGAGCACACTCAGCGCGACATAGTTATACGAGTCGTTCCTCTGTAGACAGTTCGGGATCTTGAAGCATCGCCACGGCGCAGAGGCATGCGCGCTCAGGAGTGAGGTTAGGCTGTCACATTCTCTAGAAGAGAACGAATTATACTGAACACTTCGACTGCGATTCTCCATGCTGGAAAAATTTCAGGTCGACAAATATCTCCGTTGTGAATGTAGAAATGAAGGATTTCGTTTTCAGAAATTTGGTCATGCTTTAAACGTCCTTCTAATCTAAACTAGACTATTCGAGAATCAACACAAATTTCATGAAAATTTTCATATATATTAGCGCTTAAATTACGCTAGGTTAAATGATCGCATGCACCATACATGGCGCACGTCGCAGTCAAAGTGTTAAGCTCTCGTTGTACCCATGCATGTTTATTACTAATAACGAATCGCTTTCTCGACTTTTTGCTAAAGTGAAACTTTAAAAAATTAACAATTATACTTTAACTGCGCATTCTCAAACACATACCTACCCAACGGATGACAAGTAACTGTTAGTTCCAAGATGTCGGTCCTTCAATACGATCAGAAAGAGATCCAAACAAATCAAATCTAAAACTCGCGGCATGAATTCTGGCTGAATTGCGCCTGCAACACCTTGAGCGGCAGTTAAATATTTCTATCATATAAACTGGACGTACTTGCCACATTCAAACCATTTTTGAACATTTATTTGCTGTGTACAAAAAAGAAAAGCTCGTTATTAACAGCGAATGATACAAAAACGTTCATAAAAATTAAATGAAACCACAAAGTTACACGACATCTACAAGCAGTGACTGTAGATGTGACTTTAAAACATCACATTTTCCACCAAAGAGGCTCAGAAGTCATTCAGTACAGAATGCACGGTAGTTCTGCGACGACAACACTCACGGGCCACTTGCGTAGTGTCACGTAAGCGACAGCGATGCGCAGTGAATGGGAGCAGCGAGGAAGAATTTGCTGGCGCTCCAGTAGCTCACGGCTAAATCGCGCCGTACGGCTCACAATTACGTCACCATACAGACTTGTTTGTAAGGGAAATAGTTACGACCACCATTTTTGAAGCTGGTGTTCGTGACCAGCGTTTCCTCTCGAACTGTTTTCAATTTGATAGTGCTCCGAAATTGATAGGAGAAAGCAACAGTAAACTGAATAGTCCAAAGGATTTTGTAGCTGTCGACTCGTACTAACTTGAATTTTTACATCGTTACATAATTTGTTGAAACTTTAAAAGAATACAATAAAAATGCGGTACGTACACGATTATGTATACACATCACACCAAGGCGCAACATTTGACTGATCTACTAGTTCCTTACCAAATTTTTAAAATAATTTCAGGTTAAGCGACAGTCGCACAAAAGCGGGCCACGGAATGACGCCACACAAAATTATACGTCCAGTCAAACTTAATTTGCATACACGAATAGGAAAAGTAAGGACAGCACTAAACTGATACACAACAGCGCCATTTACAATACCAAAGTCAAGCTATTTACGCTTACAAATAGTTATTTACCCATTAACATTCATGAAAGACGCGTACCTAGTAAAAAAATTTCTACAATATTGAAGCGTACCGACCGAAAAGGACTTAATTAACTCGATTCTCCTGTATGGTAATAATTAAGGCCTATTCATTGTCACAGGTTACGTTTCGTCGAGTACAGCATCGTTTTTGTGCTATTCTAACTGAAGCGTCATTTAAATGAAATCAATCGTAATGTCCATCCCACTGCCATAAACAGTCTTTCAAACAAAAAATCTTTTTGAAAACATATAATATAGCTAAATGTATAGCGAATCTAGAAGTAGTTACTAATGTATCAAAATTAGTTTCTGCGGTAAGGACAATTCGAATTTATTACAATCCTTCACGGACTACTTCGGCACCACGTACCACAGCCTTGGTGACTATGGCACATGGTTTTCAATACAGTTTGCAGTTACAAGCATAAAATCGAGTAGGGCTCAAAATAAATTCCACCGTTTCAAACTCAATAGCACATAAAGTTGTGAATTGAGATCATTGGAAGAATGCTTAGCTAATTTTACGAACGCCATTTCTGATGGGAATCTGACGCAGATACATCTATTTCATAGGTGATCTCGGCAGCATGAAGAGTAGTTGCTTATTCTAAAATCCACATCCACTTGTCTCAGATTTAAGTATCACTGCAATTCGTAGGCCAATTAAAAAGCAAACTTCACACCAGATTGAAATACTTTGAGAAAGGAAACTCGGTGGTCCTGGATCACTTCATAACATTTCACCATAACTCAAAGGGATGATACGACAGCATAGCAGAACCTCACTATAGCTTTGTGCTGAAAATCATGCTCAAGAACTGCTCGTAGCCTACAGTGATGACGCCTCTCCTCTCGACGTCGTGTGTAGCGAAAACCTGGGTCAGCATCTGTAAACAATGGTTACGTTAATTTATTTAAACATTTTATGAATTTATCGATGCATGTGCAAACTAGCTGTAGGACTTAGAATGTGTAGTTATGTTCACCACGTGAAGTGTTCCAACGAGTGCTATTACAGTAACGTTCCTATCTGTTGAAACTTGTAGTCAACCGCAAAGTAAACTTAACTTGTATTTACACCTAAATATGAAGGTTCAAGTAAACATGAAATCTCACAAATAACGATGAAAATTTCACTTCAAAGTGATGTTACCACAAACCTTATATGATGCATAAGCGCGCAGTCGTTCTTTTAAAACTTCTTCATGAGTAAATTACCACCGCTAAGAACAAACTATTACAAAAGCGTTCAAGCCAGTCTACCTTCATATGGTACAGCCCTAATTCACTAATGGCAAATGTGGGTTACTAGGCTATCAGAACCTGTAGGATTTGAGCTCATCGTGAATTTGAGATGCATGTCACACATTCATGAATTTCTAATTAATTAAAGGTCCCTAGAAAATTCTTGCGAATTAAAGCTTTCCTGAATTACGGCGCCACGCTGCACACTACGCGCAGGCTAGAACCGATTTTATAAACACATTTATTAGCGATGCGCGTTTACACAAAGAACACACTTTTACATTGCGCTCGACGAAATTATTCCAAAGTATTTTTCGTACTCTGACGAGATTGAAGAGACTTTGCAATGTTTCTTTCCTATGTTTTAAGGAATTTGAAGTGCAATCCATGCGACTTTCGACAATAATGTTCCTACAGTAGATCATCTATGGCCATTTTAATAACCTGACGGCCAATGTATTTCACGATGGGAACGAAACATTTGGAAAAATAATGTGCATGTATCATACAGTAGCTGTACGGCTATTTCCGTTCACAATAGAATGTAACTTGAAAAAGAGAAGAATGACCCTTAGGTTCACCATTTGAGTTAAGGAATCGTAAGAACAGATTCGATTATATTTTTAGCCAGATAAAAGCTCCCTGCACATATTAAATGCGATACAAAGAGAGCGAAAAGAAGGAACTGTTTAGTATGGACTTTAGAAAACGTGGAATCTATGCACAGGTGTATTCACCCACAGGATTCCCCGCGCATAGAAACAGCAAGTTAAGAAAGAAAATGAATTAAAGGCAAAAAATAACCAATGAAGAAAGCATGGAAATAGAGATAAACAAAGTGGGCACGAAAGATAACGTCCAAATGATTTTGCTTTAGCTCAGGCAACCTCAGGGTCCAAGGACGCAAGTCCACATAGCATAGGATAGACTAACCTATTACCTATGACCTATCCTATGAACAATAAGACTATTGATGATATGACACGTTTCACATACGGCCCCGAATTTCAACAGAATATTTTATCAATGAGAACTCAGCTAATTGATCCAGTGTGCACAGCTGAAAAACAAGCGAACTAAAACCATCAATCAGAATGAAGAACGATGCATGTCTTCAAACTTCAAAACAACGATGTCGCCCAATTTGGCTCTCTTTACGGAACACCCTGCACTTAGTAGAAACCAGCAGAACGAGAAAGATTAGTTTATTAGTTAGTTTGAAGCTCCTCACCTACATGAAGTGTGATCCAAGGCGAACAAAGAGAAGGGACCGTGTAGTATGGACTATAGAGAACGCCGAACCTAAGTACAAGGTGTGTTCCCACACAGGATTCTCTACGCATAGAAACAGTAGGTTAAGAATGAAGAGGAGGAAAGGGCAAAGAAAAGATAGCGAAGTAGGTATGAAAGTTGAAAGATGCTTAGTAGGGACGAGAGATGGTCCCGACGGCCTATCTATAGCTAAGGTAACGTGGTACCCTAACAGTGGCCTCTAGGGACGATAGTCCCCAGGACATACGATAAACAGCTTGCAGGTCGAGAAAATGTTAAAGACTCCCACACGAAAACTGCCATAGGAGGCCAAACATCTTCCACCACTCAGTCACGCGCCCAATGGCTTGCAGCTCATAGCAAAACACGGACATCGCAGACCAGTAGCTGTCTTTTCTCAGAGAAACGTTCTTCGATGTATTCAAGCTACGACATTTAACACTTAGAGGGCCTACTCAAGGCCCACTTGAGGGTTTCTAGAGTAAAAATTAAAAAAAAAAAACAGCGAACTGAGATGCCCCGTTCTGCATCTTTAAGAGTCCATTGTCTGGCAACTGCATTTTTTTGTCGCTTCCTTAAGATTGAAATAGGTTCAAACACAAGTAAAATATTTTTCATTTCGAGTATTTCTTTATTCAGCTAACGCATTAGCTATAAAATACATTGATGGATTAAAAAAAAACAACACTTATAGATCGTTAGTCTACAGTCACACAAGATTAGCGATTCCGGCTTCCCAATACGCTAGTTCAGCACAGTACTTTCACTATGAACATATAAGACATTAATTCTAGAAGTACACGTTTGTAAAAATACCGTTTTTAGCTTTGTTCCACGTATAAACCTCGTACCTTTGTATGCCTCTCAAACGCCCAATAGAACTGGTCAATCCTAACATAAATGACGCGCTAGAAGAATATGTAGTGCGAGCTCGTGATTGAGATAAATATGTCCACTAATTTTAATGGTAAGCAGTAAAATATATTTAGCTGCCAACTAGCCCTATGCAGTCAAACGAATAGAACACAACACCGAAAGTCACTGCGGCTGCGTTAGAGAATTACACTCGTCCGTCAAAGTATACTCTGACGATAGAAATTACCGTCACACTCTCACGACACGAAAACAGTCAATCTACTCAACTAAAAATGCAGGCGAAAAGTTCCTGAGATACTGAATGATATGACCACGACCTAACGATCTAGGAGTCTGGAGCCCTTTTAACAAAAGAAGCCATGCAAGTTAAATACTTTAAAATGTACTTTCGTGAGAGAAACATAAGTATTTTTTTAACTTTGACTCTATGCACACGCGCTCAATCGTGTTAAAAATTTCAGCAAAGATTTATCAACGAGCTTGAAGCGAGCACATCAAGAAAGCCGAAGGTAATTCACGAAACATAGATTGTCGACCCCTGATCTAACCTGCCTTTTCTGGGAGGAGCCTGACCATATCATTGGTATCCTACTTGAAAGAACACATCCACGGCACGTTAAAGAAATTGGAACTACAGAATGAAAGAACAGAAGGGCCTGGAATTATTCGTCAGGAATGCCTCCATCACAACATGCTGACCAAATCAAATAGAGATGAACGGGAAGACTCGAGTATAAAAATTGGAAAAGTTGCATTTGTGAGTTATACTTAAGTCTGGAACACACTCCGCCCGGAGCCTACGGTAGCAAAGCCTACAGGCAGCCAGCCAGGAAACTACCGGAATCAATAACTACTCAAGTTAAGCGGACGAGATGAACACCATTAGCGTAGCGCAGGGCCCGTGCGTAAGTCAGTACTCCAGCATTAACTAAATCCTAGCTAATATGCTATAGCTAACACTTCAAAAAATAACCGATTCAAATGAGATTCAAAGTTCAATTCTACATGAGATTCCAATCAAACAATTATATCTAGATTCAGAGTTCAAATAATAAGGGAGGATACAAAAGTTATGACAGATGTATGAATTATCAGCAAACAGCTATTGCTTCAATTCATAGAACGAGAGTGAGCAAGAACGAAGGCTTGGTAATGAATAATCGCGACAAGCGTCTGCAAACCACACTCGTTACTGTCAAATTACGGACGCCGTAATTACGGATGCGAAGATCGTAGCTGCATTCAGGAAATATAGCTGGCACAAGAAGGAATGGTATACGATACAAATCCAACAGAACATACGATTAAGTACCCATGCCCAACCTATGGCTTGCCCTGACGCTCACACTCAAAACCTAAACGACTAGAGGGAGCACTTGGGAAAACAACTCTTTAATTCTACCATTCTGTTCCCATCGATACTGTTCACTTTCAGATACTTCACTGATGAAATAACTGCACAAATTACAACACCCTTCTGTATACCGAGCTAGCTCTGGTTCCTTCAAGGATGACCCCACTCCCAACATACCAAAGACGCCTCCACATAACTCTGCACTTGCATGCGTACTCGACACGTCACTTTAGGGAATGAAAGAGCTCTCAAACTTTATTTCAGCGCTATGAAATCCAGTGCAATTTGCTCCGTGATTTCTCTTTTAATGTGGGAAAATTTTCCGTATTCAAAATACTATAAAATCTTCAAACTAACATGCTAGCAAAGCCTACCTCTACGCAATTAAATCTATGTGTAATTACACCCTGAAGTCGGTACTCGCTCAAAAAGAATCATCCATGGCTAAAAAGTGCATCGTGTTTGTACTGTACACACTAGTACATTCTACGTAGCCCAGACGGGCAAACGATAGCCTGAGATCAGAGAGATATGGAACTAGCAGTCAAATCCACTACGCAAGAACCAGAGATGTGCGATGTCAACAGAAAACGTAACTTCGGGTAACGGGAGTTGAAAGGCCCGCAGCACTAACAGTCTGAACCTTAGGCAATTAAGGCTGTGATTAATTAAAAATCTCGGACTTGAGATACACACACACGTCTTCCCCCCCCTCGTGCTCTTATATCCTCCATTGTTCCGCTTATCATATTTTTAAAGTGCCACTGGGCTTTGACGCGTTCCACAAGGCAAGCGTTTTCACTGCAACAGATAACTGAATTATAAAACACAACTACGTCAATTTCAGTTCAAGTGATGCCGAGCATTTATTACGAATTAAACTTAAGCTCTATAACGATTAGTGACAAATTTTAAGTATATTCAAGAAACGTGACGCGTAAAAAATGCTATCGTTCGCGAGTTTCTACTGGCTACAAATATTCTTCAGTAACATTAACAAAGAGTATCAAAAGCTTGAGATTGGACCCTATGAAATGAAGTTTGATTAGTAGGGTAATTAAATATGAGAGCAGCAGTAGCGATGCCTGAGGTCTCACAAGTTTACCGTAAGTTCGCATCCAAACTGAACACCCCAACACCTCACTTGATCTTCGGCATCAACTTGCTCACGCACGCTCGAACTTCAGAGAAGTTTTACTAAAAGCAACAACAAATATTAAATAGCAAGAATAAATAACGTGCTTCCTACGCAATATCAATATTCTATTCATTTCCCTGCCCAAGAAATGCTGATCCACATGTGGACCTCGTTATAAGTACACTCGTCGGTACACACTGACGACACCACCACATGTTTAGTGCATCAAATCAAACTGCTCAGAGGCTCCGAGGGGAGGGAGATCCATTCAAGTCAAAATGTAACACACGTCGGCGTCACGCGTTTTGGCGCATTATTCAGAGACAACGTAAAGAAGGAAGCATAAAAAAGTCGGTGCCCGGCACAAAATGGACGTGAGCGAGCGGTCTCTAGACAATTCTGGTGGCAGCAGCCATGAACTGCTCATAGGAGACGGTCGCAGTGCCCGTCTGCCGCACGTCCAGCTCACTGAACGCCGCCGTCATCGTCTGCAACCACAACATGCGTCAGGGGGCGCCGTTCCTTCAATGTAAGCTCGTAATTGATCGTACACGTGATCCCTTCTCTAGCCAATTCTCATCTGCCCTCACTTCAGGGGAAAACAGGGATAGCTTTCTGTACTTCCCACACTGCCTCGCTTCAATAATAGCGAATTTGCTTTTGCTCATTCAAAGATTTTGGTGTACCTAAACGGCAAATGAGATGACATTTTATGTATTATTGAACCAAATTCGGGCATTACCCTCTCACACGATCGAGCGATAACAAGGAAATTCATAGCGAATTTAAGTGTTGTTGAGTTTAGTTTGAAATTTATAATAGAAACGTAATCTACTACTGAACACACATTAGTCCCTTGATGTACTGCTCCCCGCAACTCATTATTGCAATGCATGAGCTGAGTGAATGATAACGTGAACAAATGTGGCATAATAGCTCGACCTCAGGATACTTTTATCCAATGAAGCAGTTCTCGATGCATGTTCCTCCTGAGTAATTAATTTCATCAAGGCGGGCATTCAGCGTGAGTAATCGTGAAATGCGTTTCTAAGAGCAATGAATGCTAATGAATACGACGTTCAGTGCACCAATGTCATAACATGAAAAATTTTATAGAATGAGAATTAGTTTAAAGGTCAGAAAAGCAACAAAAGAACGACCTTGGTGTCTTATTGTAGGTTTGAATTTTGGACTAAAACTATAGTTAATATGTAAAAAATGAATTAATGACAGCTTCAGATGGTACTGATGATATTTCAAATGAAGCAGAAATAAATATTTTAGAAAGTCTCTAATCGTGTTTACAATTTAAAACCCAGGCCCGGGGCAAAAAAATAAATAAAAACGGAGCAGTCATAGTGAACACAAAGCAAAATTATGCCAACATTTTTTAATGACGTCGACTTATTAAGAATGTAATTTATTGAATAAAATTGGATTGCATTCAGTTGAAAACAGTGCTCAAAATTCTCCACAATCACCTGGGATGAAAAAAAGATATGGATGAAACCGAATGAGCGTAAGCACGGAGTTTGGCTTCACGTACACTAACTTGAAGAGGTCAACAAAATGCAAAAGCGCACTTTTCCAACTTTCCAGCGCAACTCTCGATAGCTCGTTGCAACGAGTGCTGCTGAGCCTGTAGTAGGAATTCAACTTTTCAATGCAACCCTCGCCTTAGTACAACCGGCGGTGCAAAACAGGGCCAAGTTTTCAGGTGCCATGGACACGAGCAAGCAGAAAACGCTGAGTAATTCGATCATATATGTTTTCTAATAATATCACTAAAAAACGCTCGCAATGATATGAAAGTAATTTCTATTGATGAAAGAGTACCTTAACTCATTCAATCGTTGTAAGTGTTCTTATCTTCCAAATACGAAATGACATGAAGCTAGAAATAACTAATGAGCAGTTTAATACTGACACATAGTTGAATTTTAAAGGCTAAACCTTAAAAAAGACTAAACACCCAGTAAAACAAGCACGCAACATAGACAACTACTGGGCTATTGTCTAAAAACGCTTTGTGAATAAGAACTTAAAAATAATTATGCTTGACTGTGTTGAGAGCGTTTGAGATAAAAAAAAAGAAGTCTAAAAGGAATAACCATTTCATTTGTAAAAGATGAAGAACGTGTGTCCAAGCGTACAAAATACTGAGGAAACCAGTGATCGAAGTAACAAAGAGTAGTTAGTTACGAGCTACACTAGACTTCTATCTAAACAGTGACGGCAGACATTAAGCTGCAGAGCAAACTGTAACACAGGAGCGGCGTCCCCATCCCCATGCAGTAGTGAGTCGTAAAAGAGGTTACACCAAAAAAGTTGTTGCCGTTTTGGCATATACGAATTTATTTAAGGTGGCAAGAACTTTCTTGGTTAGCGTGTAGTAAGCGTCATGTGAACGTCTTGTAATTGTGCTGTCACGGAATTTCAGGTCAAACGAAGTAACATTAGTTAACACAGCTGGACGACTGGCCACAGCTACGCAGTGACTGCTGACAGCAGGACAAGCCAAGTTGAGTATAGGCTGCTCCGCTGTCTAGTTTTAGATGCGTCATCAAGGTCGCAGTTTGTTAGCAAGCATAACATACACATCAAAATTTAACGAAGACCTGCTGCTGCTGTCGCGAATTATAACGACTTTGCAATTGCATTCAAGAATAAACGAATTGAAAAAATATTAGTGGGATTATCATAATTACAGTTGACACTTGCATCAGCCCATTTCAAAACAATTGGGGTACTTGAATATGCCCAACTTGGTCGATCTCAGAATGTCATTCCAAAAACGACAGATTTCTGTTTCAAGGTTTCTAAGAGTTACACAACATCTTGTTGCTTCAAGGTTTCTAAAACATTGTGCGATGTTGTTTACAGATACGGCATTATTGGAATACTTATCCCCTGTTGAGTTCGTTGATGCGAGCGTCGATGTTATTCTTATTGTATTTAGGGTTTAACTACTGCACCTCCTCAATTAACCCATTAGCGCCAAATTTTGTATTTAAAAGGAAAAAATACCAAATGATGTATATCCGTCACTACTGGGTTAAGAAGAGAGAAACGCATTGCTCATATGTACAAAAATCAAATGTTAAAGGCTGAAAAAAGAGAATTGAGAAAATATTTGAGAAGGCATGATTCAATCAAAAATTAATCCCATCTAGTAACGGGCAGTCACACAAAAATTTACGTAATGAGGATATGGTGCACTCAGAAGAGAGAAAAGCAAGCTGTAGAAATCGAAGTAGCACATAGGACTACATTTCATGACGAACTAATGGGTTCATTGCACCAAAAGAATTTCGATTGTCACCCAGAAGAACTGGATGTAAATCCTTTATTTCTGAGGAAAGGGAGAGACTCGCACTCATACCATCTTCTACAGGTTCTTGTACTAATTCCAGTCTTCTCAGATACGCCCCATAATATCTGACCCTGTTATACACAGCTGTTGATGTCTCCCAATAGGAACTAGGAATACATTTGTGACAAGAACTAAGGCGCGGCATGCTGAATGCATGAGCAAGCACAACCTAAAGAAAAAGCCAATGAATATGTTGAAAAAGAGCAGCATCGGTGGGAGGAAAGTTTCATACCAAGACTTAAGATAACGAGGCCTGAGAAAACGCTCACCTGCAGCACCAGGCAGCACTGGATGAAATCGTCAAAGTAAATGACGCCCTTTTTGGTTCTGTCAAACTTCTGCATGAGTACGTCAAAAAATGGCTCTGAAAATCTGGAAAAAGAAACGAGTTTAGGCCTCTATAACAGTGAATTATGCCTATAACAGTAAATTATGCCTATAACAGCAAATTCTGCCTATAGCAGTGAATTATGCCCACGACAGTGAATTGGCCACTAATCCAAGACACAAAACATACTATGAGTCACTTAGACATGTATAAAAAATTACATGGTTGAATTATATTTCATACGCACTGGCAGAAACAGTCAATGCTGTAAGCGCTCAGAAGAAATAAGACACTAAAAAGTTACATTTACCTGTAACCAAAATTTGTGAGGCAAGTCTTGAGCTCTTGTTTGTTAATGTTGTTGGAACCGTCGCGATCAAACGAGCGAAAAACACCCTGCCAGTCTGTCACGTACTTCCAAAGGTGGATGAAGTCATCGAATGCGATCACATTCTTGTTGGCTTTATCGAACATGCCTGCAACACGAATTCAATTTCAAGGCTCTGAAGAACAATCCGTGGGTAGTCACATTTCAGATAATCATTTTCTGCTGCGATGTCCAAGGGAAATGACCAAGATCAATTTATTCATCAAAATTCCTTCAAAAAAGGACACTATCACAAACATCACTATTGGCTAGTTTGAATACTACAAAACAGAAACAGTAACACAGTTGAACCACTTAAATACAATCCAAGTCCAAGGTTTACCATCAATTTGAAAAAATAAGAGCATCGCTATCCTAGATGAAACTTTAACAGCTCAGGGAGCAAACGTAAAGATCAAATTTTATCCTGCACCTAGGTGTCTTGTGATTGCTTCAGAGGTCCTACAATATTATACAATACCCATAGCAGTGTGAATAAAATAATGAAGCATTAGCTAGCATGGTATAGTCTCAGAGTTAACCAGTTACACTGAACAGCAATTTTCTGAGAAACAATGTGTATGGTCAAAAAATATAGACTCGTTAGCAGCAAGCTTATATGCACAACAGATGCCTCCAAAATGTTCAATTCTGTAGTACAGAGCTATATGTTGATATGAAAATTTAAGAGGTAAAATTTTCAACAATGAGAATATTTTGGGTAAACTTCATTCATAATCTCAGTCTACCATAACAATGTTAATTACTTAAAGCAAAAAAATCAATTAGTACCCATTAACATACAGTAAATTTTCTGTTACTACAAACATGGTCAAAAGTCATGTTTTCACACACGCACACTAAAGCCTCAAACAACTTGACAACTTCCTGCTTGCTGAACCTACATTTGTGTGCCCAAGCCATACCTATCATGAGCCTGATGGTGTCTGGGTTGAATGGGGTCCAGTTGCCATTGGACAGGGCTACTTGGAGCTCTGCTGCATCTATGGCTCCACTGCGGTCTTTGTCCACTCTGCAAAAAAGGTCATTATTGAGATAAAAACACCAATGGTTTATATTAAAATAGCACCACAACATGTCACACTGGCACAGCTCTGAGAAATCCCCACGTTCATATTCATAAGAAGGCCAGTTTTTGAGATGTTGGAATAGATATAGATTTATTGTGTCAACACTCTAGTTAAATAAACATCAGTTAAGCTTTATAATATAAAAAACACATTCAAATCAAATACTTTTCTAACATATCAAATTATAAAATCTCATTCTTATAATACATGGGTAGTCCTCAGCGCAGTTAGATCATCACATGTGATACAGAATGAGGGATCTCTGTAGTTTAGAGGGGAAAACTTAGACAATACCTAAAACATAGTGTTGGGCAGAAAACTATTCTTTCTGTACTCTCATGAAGTGCTATCAAACATTTATTCTTACACAAATTCACAATACATAATAATTAAAACATATATTAATCAAGGTTGCAGAGTAAGACTCATAAGAATGCTAGGAGTCAGATAAAAAATCTGACTCAGATTTTTGAAGTTCAATAAAATTTATTTTGCAAAATGCTTTATCTATTTTAACCTGTTACACAAGCAAATACTCATGGGCTCTTCTTTGATTAATTATTATTATTAACCCTTTGTATTTATTCACCTTTAATCTATAAGGCACAGTAAACATCTCAAAAGGTAGATAAATATATAGTGCACACTATCAGTGATTAGAATTAGTAATGTAAGCTAATTATGTAAAATTATATTTAATATTAGCTGATGGATTCCATTCATTTCAGTTAATTTGTATTCCATATTTATTCAAACTTTTTATCAATAAATATCAAAGAGAAATTAGGGAAATTACTATTCACAATAGCTAGAAATCTGTACTCATACATGGAAAATAACTTACAAATTCATAAATTGAACAGCCCTTCTGTGGAAATATTAATGCTGCTTCACATGAAAAAATGTATAGATCTATATTCTAGGCTATAGACCAATATTAAAAAGTATATAAATATTTTCAAGTAATTAGTCTATGACAATTGATATCTGTTAAAAAGTTCCATTCAATTACAGAAGTTGGTAAGGAAGGAAATAAATTAAATAGCCTAACTATTCATAGAAAATAAAAATGTTTCATTAAGAATTTATATACATAATAAATTTCAACCATAAATAATTACCAAGGATAATGCAAGAATTGTCTTGCAATTAAGGAGTCAGATATTTTAGAGCTCTGGGAGTCAGAGTAGGATATTTCAGAGCTCTTGAAGTCAGAGTCGGATATTTTAGAGCTCTGGGACTTGGAGTCAGAACTTTTGGAATCCTAGAAGTCGGAGTTGGACCTTATACTTTTCAACTCCACAACCCTTATATTGATGCATCTAAAACAGATTACTTTGAGTACTTACTTCTGGAAAACTGAGAGCAAGTAATTGCGGTCGGGCAATGGTGAAGCGGCCATCTTGTAAGGTCAGGAGCTTTAGAAGTGATACCAAGCCAACCAAGATGACACTGAATGCAAAATATCAAGGGATTAATAGGCTACCAAATAAATCACATTAATGATGGAATTCGTGCTTGAGTTTGTGAATAAGATGCACAGCTAGAAAAAAAAACACGTTTTTCTAATGATGTTAATGGAAATATTTATTATTTATAGATTCTTTCATAGCCAGTATTATGTAATTATACTTTGAAAGTTATAAAGGGAATTTCAATAAGATTAAATTTGTCAGAAAGAGGTACTAATTATCATGGACCTAAAAACTGGGAAGGTTTATCAAAAACGCAAACTTGATTTGGGACTTGAAATTTTTTTTACTTCCAAAAACCATTTGATTAAATAGACAAAGAGTACTCAAACCAAAAAGTAATAACATTTAAATATACACAGGTTTGGTTACTTTTTACTTTAAAAACTCCCAACACAAAAATTCTGGCCCACTGACATTTTTTTCATTTCCAGATAGTAATAAACCAAGGTTAATAGGGTCAATCAAAGTTATGTTATGTTTGATTAGATTGGGAAAGGTTAGGTTTGGTTCTTTTACATATAAGTATAGGAGTGCAAATTTAATAAAATCAGCAATAAAATTACTATTTTAAAATATATTAATTTGTGCTAGGTTCCAAACTCATATTTGCAATGAAAGGGTAAAATACACTAAAAAATTTACAACCAATATGCTTGTGTTATGGAGATCACAATGTAAAAATTAACAATAGATTTAAAAGTATCATTGTATGCTACTTTGTAAATCTAATATAATAAGAGTTTTATCAATGCATCCCAGTGCATTTTTTACCCAGCAGTTACCCAATGTAGTTTTATGCAAGTTTAGCATTTTGATACAATAGTAAAATATTTAAAAAACCATGCATAAATCTTTATTTCTAAAATGATTAGTTTATCTAAAGTCACAACACTATCAAAAATGAGTAGTTTACCCAGTTTAGTTTTTTGTGTGGTAGGCATTTTAATACAGGAGTAAAATAATTAAAGAAAGAACCATACATAAATATTAACTTTAAAAATTTTGGTTAATCAATGTCAAAAATATGTAGCTTATCCACTGCAGTTTTTGCCAGTTAGGCATTTTAATACAGTAGTAAAATACTAAAGTAAAGAAAGAACCATGCATAAATATTGATTTCACAAATGTTAAATTACATTATACACATCAATTTATTAACACACAAGTTCATTAGATAAAAAATTCTCTGCTTAGGTCAAAAAGCTAATCATTTGCTGGTAATGAATGCCTTTAATAAATTTATTCAATGTTGATACCTAAAGAATTGTTTATACCAAATAACACAACAATTAATAAATGAAATGCTAATTGAGTATACAATTCAAGCAAAGAAAACTTTTGATGATAAATTCAAATAGCAATAAGATTGCTAATTTTTGGCACAGCATAATGGATCTAGCACATTAACAACAATGGCATATTCTTCAAGTAATCAGAACAAAATAATGTAACAAGCAGTAACAAAACAATGGGTTCATCAGTTCCCATACAATACTAGCAACAGAGTCAATTGCATTCCTGAGTCTCCAATGACAAATGCCTTCCTCATATTCTCAATTTTATTCATTTTCTGGTTATTCCTGAATAAAATTTTTAAAAATTTTGTCAAAAAATAGTTCTTAGTATTTCAAAAGTGCATAAAATTCGTAACTGTAATTTTTGAAAAACGTCCCTGGTCGAAAGTTTATGGGTAATTTACAGATTCTTATATCAACATTTACCCACTAACTAGAAAACAGCATTCACATACTCTGAAAAATATTCATAGAACAAATTTTTTCAATGCAACTCAAATTATTGAGTAATTTAATAGAGTTTTAGTTCAGTGCCACTAGAGTTAATTTATGCCAAACTTGCCAACAAGAAATACAGTGTATAATTGACATGATTATGCTTAATTTTAGTCTGCCAAATAACCAAAAAATTTCGCAATACATTTTTTGAAGAAATCCTGAAATGGTTCAATTTAAGAGAACTCACATATTTAGAAGTAGATTGTATAAAAAAAACTCAATTTGTCAAAATTACACGAGAAATTCACGCACTCTACACTCCACCAAGTCGCATTAGCGAATGACTCACAGACATTAACAGCACAAAGCGAAGCGGAAACGGAGAGTAAAACAACTAGCGTAGTCAGCACGTGCCTTCTCCGTAACGTGGCAACGTGATGCAATTCTGAGAAGGTATAGATATTTCGTTACGGTATTTTACGGAAGCTCTACTGACGCTAACGAGCATTTTTTGATCGCCTATAGGTAAAATTTCACACAAAAATGTATGACAACTTGGCAAATCTTCCACTTCAGTTATCTATCAAGTGACAGATAAGACGGGTTTGTTGTAGAATATATATATCGACGTGATGGATTCGAATGACAGTTTATGAAAAATTAGTGGATCGATATGGTACATTACAATTTATTTGCGAACAATTAATAAGTGATGGATTGATTATCCATGAACACGTTGGGAGAAATTAGAGAGAATATTTTGTTTCTGAAATGTGGTTCAATACCATTTCTTATCTCGAACAACGAGCTAAGTAACAAGCTAAGAAAAACTTCATCTCGAATAGAAAAATTCAACTTATGGTTAATAACTACGTCCTCTTCACTAAGGATTGGAGGATAATTTTGGCCACCCGTTAGGTATCCATTCTCTACAATAAATAAAGCGGTTTTTTATTATTTATGAGTTAAGTTTTATTTGCTTGGTTCTGCGGTTTTACCTTGATTCGGAAGTCAGTTCTTTGAGACTGTATAAACTGCCTCAACCGATAACTATTCATCAACATGGCTGGCTGCATGCCGTCGTTCAGAAGATTTAGTAATGTACTCATTTGTGTTACCTGTTAGTCTTTTTTGGGCTTAGGAAGACGATGCCTTATGCCCTTCTTGCGTGCCAATACAAATGGGCCTTTCTGAGGCACTCTTTTTATCTTCCGAAGCCTAAAGTAAATATAGAATATTATGTTATGTACTTATTATATACCCTGTACTGCTGGACGGT
>VOMN01075200.1:0-15608 GCA_014899125.1 Orchestia grillus
AGCACCTACAGCGATCATATGAGCACCTACAGCGATCATATCAGCACCTACAGCGATCATAACAGCACCTACAGCGATCATAACAGCAGCTACAGCGATCATAACAGCACCTACAGCGACCATAACAGCACCTACAGCGATCATATCAGCACCTACAGCGATCATAATAGCACCTACAGCGATCATAACAGCACCTACATCAATCATAACAGCACTTGCAGTAATTATTACAGCGCACACAACAACCACTACCGCACCCGTGTTTGATCATTACAGCCCCTTAAATTAAGGAATATTACAATATCTCCCGTTTTGTTCAAAGCCCTTGCAGTGTCACTGCACCTTCAGCTATCTCATGCCCGCCCAAACAAGAGGAAGACAAACTGATATCGCCTATAAAATAATTTCTCTGAATTAACTCTACGTACTTTCATCGTCGAGTTTCACTAAGATAAGATTTATTCCTTTCAAGACTAATGAACTCCTCAGGCTAACAAAATTTGTTTCAATGGAAAAAGAATGAAGAAGCTTACTGAATAACCGTAAGAAAACAGGGAGACTGTCAAGGGACTAAATTAAAACCTCGTTTCAGCAGTGGATGCACGCAAGACTTCGCTACAGGCTGAGAGTTTTTCTTAACAATTAGATCGGTTCACTGTAAGCTTTACCTCCGCGAGCTTTTGCGACTTTCTTTACACACATTTTTTACGATAATCTAGTTGTAGATCGAGAAACTTGATTTTCGCTTTCCAAAAAAAAATTGCTGAAGAGAAAGTAACGACATTACAGTTGTTGTCCAGCGTTGACTTTCGATGACAGAGCTGTCACACCCCTGCATGTGCTGGAGCCAGCATTTCCCGTTGTGGGAGCTAGAACATGTTTTGTATTTTGCATGCAATGATTAAAACGTAACTTTTCATCAATTAAAGCTTACCGGGGATTTTTGGCGATAAAAACTCAATTAGAACGAGGTTACTTAAACAGTTTAATTTACCCGTTAAAATTTACCCAGGACGCTTTACTGCTCCAGACTCCGACATCTCCAACTAGAAGGCTCGACTCTCTTGAAAGAGAGGTACAAGAACTAACGTCTGCTTGAAGTTTTTGGTGAGCTTCCTTGTGTTGTGAATTTTATATACATTTGCAAGCAGGCGTAAATTTGAAATAAAACCATATTTTACGGTGTCTCCATACACCCACAAAAATACAAATATCTTTTGCCAAGTTGTACATGAACGATTCTTAACGAGACTGGGCTGCATCCATGTCAAACACGGCAATTTTTCTTCCACTTCCAGGTAGTTCAGCTCATTTTCCATCTAAAACTCGTGCTTTAGGCATACATTTCCTTATCGATTTCAGTTATTACTGCGATTAAACATTTTCCCGATAAATTGACTGCGAAAAAAACATAGAAACGTGAAGCTATATTTTCATCCATAGGAATTTTGCCGTCTGGTCTCTTCAACATTGAAAACCGAGTGAAATTTTATTAAAAAGGGAAGTTGGTCTCGCTCAATTAGGGAGCCATGCAACGACCGACATGTCTCCAGTGCGTCACGTTCATGCATAAATACGCACTAATTGCCGACCTATTTCTCACTAAACATTACCCAAATAAATGCAGTTCTCTGCCAACGTATATCAGACCATTCTAAAGATAGCTCCACTTCAAGTGTCAATTTGTACTAATTTGACTATGCATATATATACGAGTTTTCAACGTTAGTAATTACGAGTACACTCGCAGTAAGGAAAGAAATGGCCAAGAAAAATCTTAAAAACGGTTAGTTCATATGTTTCAAGTCTTGACTCATTCCGAACAAAATGTATGACACAAAATTTTTATTTAATCGGTGTTCCAATCAAAAATTATCCGTATTTTCAATATAGGGAAATGTAAAAACTATGAAAAGAAATCACGAAGTTCACCCAACAAACAGAAGATCTAAAAGATATATTCTCCACAAACATACAGTTAATTTAATGGATGCAACAAGCGAATTTAAAAAATTCTAACAAGTGCAGAATACATATGAACGTGGAAATTAAAATTAATGTAACAGAAAAGACCACAAAGAATAAACTGTGTTTTTATTTATGCTGTCACATTACCTACGTAAGTAACAACGGAAGTGAAAGATACGAACGACAAACTTACGACTATCCTTTAAAGTAGTCAGGTCTCTTTTAGTGAAGATTATGCGGCATTAATGTGCGACGAGCGCGAGATTTTTTGAATTTTATCTGAGCGTTTGCTTCAGTCGCTTGCGCGCAAACATTAGCACGGGCAAAGCGATAACGGGTTACGTGGCATTGAGATTTTCATCCATGAATCACGACTTCACTGCACTGCATCTCTAGTTTACTGCACTGCATCTCTAGTTTACTGCACTGCAGCTCTAGTTTACTGCACTGTAGCTCTAGTTTATTGCACTGCAGCTCTAGTTTACCGCACTGTAGCCTCTAGTTTATTGCACTGCAGCTCTAGTTTATTGCACTCCAGCTCTTGTTTACTGCACTGCAGCTTAGTTTAGTGCACTGCAGCTCTAGTTTATTGCGCTCCAGCCGTAGTTTACTGCACTACAGCTTTAGTTTACTGCACTGTAATAGTATTTTCCTGGATTGAAGCTGCAAACTTTTTTTACAGCAACCGTAAATTACCAACNTTGCACTCCAGCTCATGTTCACTGCACTGCAACTCTAGTTTATTGCACTCCAGCTCATGTTCACTGCACTGCAACTCTAGTTTACTGCACTACAGCTTTAGTTTACTGCACTGCAGTAGTATTTTCCTGGATTGAAGCTGCAAACTTTTTTTACAGCATCCGTAAATTACCAACCTGCAGCTGCGCAATATTGCGTTCCAGCTACACATTACCGCTATGCAGCTATATAATACGGCCCTACAGCCTCACCTGCGCAACTAAGCCCTCCACGTGTCGCAGGTGTAACGTAGACCAATCGCTAGAAAAATTACGAGGGTGATTTCTTACACGAGCAATCTGAGTTTTAATTGTACTTTGAGCGTGAAAACTTATTTTTCTGAGCTGTCAAAGTCAAAGTGCGTTGTGTCTAAACGAAATAGAATCATCCTAGTAGACGGTGTCCCACATCAAAACTGTGCAGTTTCATGTGCGTTGAATATCAGTTTTAGGTTTAAATCTTTGGACGAGTTTTCTTGAGAAGATGTTCTCGAGAGTTTTCGGAGAGAAAGAAGATTTTGACCTTACTTGCACCTCACAGCGTTGTTAACAGAATTACTCATTAAAGCATTTTCATTGCCACAGGTTGTCTGATAACATATAAACAATTTGATGTGAAATATCTTTGTTTCATGCCAGTTTGACACGTCATGCTTTTTGAACTGACGGGACCCGTCGTGCTTTTTGAAGTGCCTCTGGCATTAGAAGGTATGAGTGCCGCCACGAGTTTATTCTGAATAATAAAATATCACAATTAACGCACTCATAAAGCATGCCTGAATGATCTAGTACAGTACCTATACAAAACAAACCTGTGAATTCAGTTCAAGCTAAATGCGCAACTAGTAGTCATTGAGCAACTTTTGAATGAAGAAGTTCATACACAAAATTTCAAATACAATATTCGTACAACCAAACAAAAAAATAAATAGAAAAACAAATTTTCTAAGACTGAAGTGCGTTTGCATACTGAGTAGATCACTGGAATCTAAAATTCTGTAGATTGAAGAATTGAAAGATGAATAATGATTAGATTTCAACTTCAGTATTTTTACAGTAGACACCCACACTTGCCACTAGCCGCTTGCGTGCTCCAAAGCAGCCTGGCTTAGAAAAAGCGAAAATCAGGAGACTTAATGCATGTTGTGAGTGCCTCTTATTCTCATTTGCTCGTTAAGACATGAAAAACCTCTGCGTTGGTCGGTCTCAAGCATTCTAGAGCAAAGTACTCACGTTTTCACCGAATTGTACAAATAACGCTAGCTCCGTAAAGCTATTCCTGATGATCCATCAGACAAAATTAGAAGTTTGTAAAGCTAAAATGATTACTTCCAGCACGCAGTTTGAGGGAAAGTTCCTGATGTAAAACATTTCGCGAAAAAATACTTTTCCCGGTATCAAGTACAAACGACATTCCGTATAGCTGCAATTCATAATTTTTTCACTCATAGTTACATTGGAAGCTTTGACTCAGTTTGTCAACCTCATTTTTACCGATTGGAAAATTTTCTTCTGGCATTCCTATTCCAATGCGTTCAGCCATACTCAGCAAATATACTCACGCTCAAGGACTTACATTGAAGTCAAATGTCATAGGTGCTGAATTTTCTGTTAACTGAGGCATAGCCACACCGCGGCCATGGTCTCCGTGCAACACAATTCAGACACGAGAGTCGCAGGTCATGTGCAGTCCAGCGGTCACAGAGAGCAACAATAAACAGCGTTGCATTGTGGATGCGAGTTATAACTCACAGTCGTTTTTCAACTCCGTTGAGACGTTAGCAAGCGCATATTATCAAGAACTTTAGTGAAAATTTGATAAAGTTTTTGTTTATTGGGCCACAGGGCTACGTATGACTCCTAGCACGTGACGGCGTGAAAAGAAGGAAAGCGTTATTCGAAGACGAGTTTTCGATTTTGTAAAACAAGGGCCCTGTTTTTACTAAGAAGCCTTTAAGCAGCAATAGCACAGCTGTTCATCTCTTGGTCCTTTGGTTGTTGCGACGTTGTGAATTCCCTGAGATCTGAACGGCCTTTGAACATAAAATATCTTTTCCATAAACAGAAAATTTCTGATGAGATGAATCAAAATTTCTATCACCTATTAAGTTCTACAATTTCATGCCAGAAGAGTGAAAGAAAGTGAAAAAAGCAGCCCATGTCAAACTGATGGACGTCAAGTAAAAATTGTTCAAAAAATATCGTTTTCAGATTCTCTTTCAGAAATAATTATTTTGATTCAAATATTCGTCAAGTTTTATCTAAAATAAACTTCATGTGAAATGAGTAAATGTTTCAAATCACATACTTAATTCTTTTCTTAAAATACAATGGTGCATCTACTACTAGACACACAAAAAAACTTCCACTTTAATCTGCAGCTCAAATTTATTCGTCCAAATGTTCTTCAAAATCCTTTTTAAATACAGAAAAATAAACTCACACGTAAATAAATTACCACCACGTCACTCTCTCCCACTGACAGCTAAATCAGATTTGTCTGAAACCAATTCAAAAAAGACCTTCACCCGAAACTTTCTTCGGAGTTCAGATCTGATACGAACGAGAACCAGCACAAGTGTCTTAGCTGAAGAGTCGTAGCCTTCACCCTAAACTTTCTCTGACCAGCGTCACATGGCGACCCCTGACCGATGATAAAGAAAGCCCAGCACCACATGCGAGCTTGGCGAGGGAAATTTTGCCGTAGGGGTCAGAGAAAGCAGGTCAATACCACTTGAGCCGAGGTCGAAGTTTCACTCGGCATGTCAAACTGGGTCCAGCAAGTGGTCAAGTTTGGAGTCAACAGACAGCAGCGATGAGTCAGAAAAGAGTCAGGAGCACAGATATACAGTGGGAGACAGTGGCTCCCGTAGTTCCCTAATATTCAAATTAAAGATGAAACATGCCTAAAAAAATGCATCAGAACGTGTTATACAAGATGTATCCTTCACATTACTTACATTATAATAAACATGTTGAGTAAACTTTTATTACAATATTAGTGCGAAAAGCTAATGAAGGAAGAGCCACTGCTTTGCCATGTCATTGGATTTGAGAAGTAGCAAAGTACTCGACGTGCCGCAAGCAAATCAGCTCCTAAACCTTATTCAATCGAGATTGACTTGATCAAAAAACAGGTGTGGGCAGCAATGTGCGCATGCACTCGTGCCAGTTTGAGGTCACATAGCGTCCTGCGCAGTTGAGGCGCAATGCGCACCACCGAGCATGACGACGTTTAACTCCAAAACCTGGAGATGAACTCCCGAGGACGTGCGCCCAAAGAGCGATAAAGCGTGAGTTCGCCGCGAGTCTGTGCGTCACATAATACAAATGATAGAATTCAAAATGGTTGTAACCATGGCACTGCTAAATCTTATGTTGATATGTCAAATATTATGAAAGCTTCTCCATAGATATATACAAATTTCGAGTGAAATAATAATGAAGAACAGGTTTTTCTGATAGGAAGAGGTGAAATTTTTTTGTATTTTGCATCACTATGCGATACAGCACGTTTTCTTTCGGCTCAATGTAAGAAGATGGCATCAAATTCTGACGTATGAGATTTCAAATAAAACGCAAAATAGCAAGGTTAACTTCGACACACGCTCACCGATTACCAGCTAAAAATTCTCGCGCATTTACATTTCTGTTCCAACACAAGCGAATATAACCGCATAAACAAATTCAAATGCAAATTCAAAGCTGAGTGCGAGTTCAGAAGCACGAATAAAATATTTAACGCCACAGAAAGTTAGCAACGCAAAATTGGTCATCCAAAAAATAATTTCTAGAATTACTTCCACCAAAGGAATTCAAAAAATAGCACCGCAATTCTCACGCACTGCGCGTCAACTGACAGGATGGAGGCGCAGATGTCCAGTTCGGGTGCGTTATCAGGCTCTAAGTTCTCAATCTTGTTGTGTGTCGCTTGGAGTGGGAGAGCTCCCAACGCATCAAAGATGGATTTTGCAAAGCATTGGGTGACCGAGAACTTGACAGCAGGAGCTTTTTTTTAGCATTTGTGTGCAGAGTGGCTCAAAAATAAGTTTCTCGCTCGACTATGAAGGGAGAGAAGTGATTGCAGAAGTCAATTAGCATGCAGACATAAAACTGACCGAGGCTATATCAGATACCTCAGACGGGACGAACGCTTTTGGATACGTAAAAGATGGTAAAGTTGTCCGCTCGGCCAACGCAAATTTCGGTGTAAAATAGCCGAGTGCAGCGGGCACGAGGCTTCACAGGAGTCACAGCAAAGAGTAGTGCTCTGAAAGAGGAAAATAGCTTCCAGCATTTCGATTTTGTACGGTTATTTCAGAAGAGTAAAAGCTCCCGGACGCTTCCTAGGGACAGACTCACAATAGTTTATAAGAGTACGAGTGTGAGCTCCCGGTCAAAATTGAGAAGAAATGAAGAGTGGGACAGGCAGCCGACAACAGCGCCCACGCAAAACCTTAACAATCAGAAATAGAATGGAGCACGCAAGGAAACTTTCTGCCCGAAACTGATTCAAGTCCGTGAGGAATTTTTTTTAGGAGGTGAGAAGTTTGCCGCCAGCCAGTCAGCTTGTGCTGCTAGACTGCTGGTCCTGCTCCCTATAGCAGCGCGCGGGCACTGGCCTCTGCGCGCTCACCTCAGAGTTTAGTCCAGGTTCCTTCGGCCCAAGCAGTGGACTCTGTGCCGAGCTCATGACCGCAGCTCGTGGGTCCTCGAGGCGAACGTAAATTAAAACTTTAAAATTTTCTCACGCTCGAGCATTGGTCCCACGACCCGGAATCTGTACCGGCTCCAAGTACCGGAATCATGTACCAGTGACAAGTTTCACGCTCATATTTCAGTACCAAGTACCGGAATCATGTACCAATACCAAGTCTCACGCTCATATTTCAGTTCCAAGTACCAGAACCATGTACCGATTTTGAATGCAGCCCTAATGTATTGGTTTCTTACGCAGAACGTATCCTAAATATATTTCCCATGTCTCGATCACAAGTAATGGTCTCAACGTTCAGTCCCAAGTATCAGTTCCCAGTATCGGTCCCAAGTATCAGTCCAGAGTATCTGTTTCAAGTATCTGTCACAAGTATCCGTCCCAAGTATCTAACCCAAGTATCTGTCCCAAGTATGTAACCCAAGTATCTGCCCCAAGTATCTGTCCCAAGTATCTAACCCAAGTATCTGTCCCAAGTATCTAACCCAAGTATCTGCCCCAAGTATCTGTCCCAAGTATCTAACCCAAGTATCTGCCCCAAGTCTCTGTCCCAAGTATCTACTCCAAGTATCTACTCCAAGTATCTATTCCGAGTATCAGCCCAAGTATTTATCCTAAGTATCGGTTCTAAGAGACGGTCTCTAGTTCTCACATCAGTCTTCGCACATTTAACTTTGCGCCATGAGTTCCTCTCACATTTAACATCTTGATTCCGTGGCTCAGAACTCAATTACAAAAACCTACGATCCAACTCCGCCCTGACCAACTCAAAGATGTCTGACTCAAGCATTAGGAAATCCCAGGTAATCCGGACTAGGTTACTTCTAGTCGTAAAAAACTTATTTAACAGAATTTAAAAATTAATACATATAACTTCAGTCACTCATTGATCCACAAGTGCTAGAGAATGAGTAATTCAGTACCATTAATTTTCATTTTATTCCATTAGCGATAAAAATCTCAACGAAAAGTCTTGTTCTTGCTTCAATCGCCCCGATGTGAACTCAGTCTATTCGAGAAGCTCCCACGGTTTAAATCATTTGGTCACATATAAAATAGCGATATAGATAAATTCTCTGGTCATTTAACAGTTTCTCAAAATACTTCTGCGGAGAAGTCCAAAAATCATGCACTCGCTGGTTTTAATTCAACATCAATGAAGACCTTTTAAACTGCTGGTGTTTGAACTTTTATGTTTGAACTACACGCCAGAAAACGCGTAAGCTACCCATCGAGAATTATTGATTCACCATGATAGAAAACTACGAATTTAAGAATAGTTTCATAACAGTACATATATTTTTAGGACCACTCTGTGTCCCACTATGTACTGATACAAGGTTGTTGCTTGTTTGGCTGGTTAGTTGGTCCATTGGTCCGCCTCTCTGTCACACTTTTAAGGATTTAGATAAGAGAAAATTCCCGGGTCCATATTCCTAAACTAAATAGCGTGACTGTGAGATAAGGTAATTTAGTCCGTGTCAGTGAAACCGAAAATAACATTATTTCATGTCAGAGTTACAGTAAATAACACGGCATCTGACGAATTTAACATCATTTGTCCCGCCATTTTTGGCTGGGGGTGTTTAATAGAATACATATATGTGGACCTGGTACAACCACGATTATTCAGTTCAGTACGCAACACACCCTCCCAAGCGACTACAGACAACACACCCTCCCAAGCGACTACAGACAACACACCTTCCCAAGCGACTAAAGGCAACATATCCAGTTCTACAGTGCGTTCTACATAACAGACGCAGTGGAAGCAACACAGGTTAAGAGGTGCCCACGCAGAAAGACGAACGCAGGCAAAAAGTCAGTTTTGTGAACTTTCTTTGTGAATTTGCTCAGGTGTTGGTACTCTTGAAGTGTAATGGAATTTAACAGTTTCATCATAGTTTCTATTTAAAATCTTGTTCTTAATCCGAGCATTCAAAGTCAATTTTTACGGACCAAATTGCAGTATTTCGGCGTTTCTACTCATTCAGTCATTCCTTCTTGAGAGGGATGCGCTGCAGGGATCTTTCACCTTGAGCGCATCTCTGGGACTTGGCGCCGCATTAATTAAATAGAGGCATTTTGTGGAGAAACTTCAGCCAAGAATTGAACTAAAACGCATGGGAAACCTTCCAATAAAATTGTTCGGAAAAGTTCAATATTTTTTGTCGAGGTCAAAAAAACAGGAAATATTCAGTGTGTAGAAGCTTTTTTGTCATATCGAGTGCTAGCCATGAAGAACGACTGAATCCTTCATATCCTGAGACTGAAGGAGGACACCGTGGAGATGGGTATCCATTAAGCCAAAGCGATATAAAAACAGCACCTGGATCGAGCACACGTGGCTTACATCCCTCCAGGACAGGACACCGCCGCCATCCACCGCCTCAGTTCCCCCAAAACAGCCGCCTGGGAACAGCTCGTCAGTTGACTCCGTTTTATGCGTGACAACCGCGCGTCAATTGTCAACGTAGCGGACGGAGAATATTATTGATGTATTTGGAGAGGTATTCCGGAGTGCTAACCCTATTATGAGGAAAAATATAACACTGATGTCCAACTTCGAGGTTTGAGCTAAATTATTTGCTAGCGAGGAATATCATTTTCCAGTACATAGAGGATATAAACTATATGACCATTCAAAATTCTCTCTGTTTTTCGAATTAATATGGTAATTTAATAATATTGATAATATTTCCGAATATTAATAATATTTTCGAGTATTTTTTAATATTCAGCCAACAATTCTTACTCATAAAAGAAATGCACTTTTCGATAGTGTATTTTGATGTCGATGCTCGTTTGCCACTCAAAGGAATGGTTAAAACCAAATTTTCGGTTACAAAATCAATGATTCTCTACAGGGATTTGAACTTTAAGCGTTCCTCAGTAAATTTCCAAGTACTAAAATAGGTCAAGTATTAGCACACTATAGCTAGAAAGTGCTAAAATTACCGACTCATTCTTGTTAATTATTCACAACAGTTCGCCGAAGGCCGCATTCCAACCCTCTCTTTTTCTCATCGATAACCTAAGAATGCAAGCAGGAAATTTGGCCCAGAAGCTGTGAGAGGCCGGACAAGAACACCACTGCAAGTACGACACTTTAATACGACACTACCAGTACGACACTACCAGTACGACACTACCAGTTCGACACTACCAGTTCGACACTACCAGTACGACACTACCAGTACGACACTACCAGTACGACACTACCAGTACGATTTTCGCTCGAGTTGAGTCGCTGCTGTGCAGGAAATACGGAGGGCAACAACGAGGAAGACCAGATGACGCACGAGCGCTGTGGTCGCAGGTGCTCGGGAGGTCATCTCTTTCAGGGTCGGTCGATACTTGTGTTGTGTTTCAGGTGCACGTACAGTGCGGTGCCCATATACATCTGGTGTGCGTACTGCAGATGTACGCACAGCTGATGCTACCGCTAACACAACAAAAGGTCAGCGAAGCTGGATGAAACTTTCCCTCGCGACCAACAGCATCGGTTGAGGAGAAAAGAAAGAAGTGCCTCAAGTGACTGATACGTGACAATTATTTTAGAAGAGATTAACAAAAACGGAATGAGGACAAGAATTGGGGTAAGAATTATGCAAGAAGAAACTGGAAAACTTTGCGTTAGCAGCGGTGAACTAAGGAAACGTAAAATGAGGCAGCATTGTTGCCTGGCTGAATCAGCTGCTAACAAGACATAAAAGAAACACTCACTAAACAACTACAAAAGTAAGAAAAGCAAGTTACACGCACTCATGCAGCTGCAGCTCGTGCAGCTTCCACCCCTGCAGGGGCGAAACAACTACACCCTCTTACGTTGCTGCAGCAGGTGCTGCAGGGCGCCCATGAAGACCAAAATTTTAGGTCAGCAAGTCTCGCGCTCAGCAGTTCAGAGCTAGCGCTCAATCCTTCCAAATTTGACCCAGAGGCACTTGTTCACCAACTGAGAGCATTTAGGCCTGCACGGTGCTTTTCACTGAATAAAACCATGAGCGAGCACTGCCAGGATGATCCCAGGATTTACATAGGATTAGTGTGGTGCGTGATTCAGCAAAGTCATCATTTAATACGTAAGATTTTACAGAAAACAGGACCTAGTGAGATTGGAGTGTTGCCATCAGAAAGCCACGTTCCTTTCATGAATAGTTTTTAGTGCTCCATAACCTTTCCTTCCAAAATATTTTTGTTTCCGGGTGAATACTTCTGGTACGGGTTAGAAAATTTTCTTAATCTAATGCAGTATATTTTTTACTGTATTCACTTGATGTTCTTTATGATATGTCTACTCAAAGGAAATTTTTCTGTTCAAACGTCAATCCTTGAGGGTAGAAAACTATGTTGTGATGGAAACTAAACGAGAAATAAATTTGACTCGCAAGTCATTCCGCTAAAATACACAGGATGTACTTCAAAGAAATTTCTACGATCAAAAAACTACACTGATTTACAGAAGCAACATTCGGCTAAAATGACCAACACCATCACGCTGATGCTGCAAAGCTTCAGGCGTGTTAGCTCACCTGATGTGAGGGAAGTGATCGAACTTCTCACGCTGAACCATACCTAAAACCCCCGCCTTTCCGAGTTTAGAGGGGACTTAAAAACAAAAATTAACCTCACGTGTTCGTAGAAATAACTTCTCCGCGTTTTCCCGACACCACAAGAACAAAATCGCACTCGAAATGATGCGTAAATTTGTACATGATTTAGAAGGCAGGGACTCTAGCCCTGCACGATCGGGGGCCTACCGTGAAGGAAGGAAAAATACGTGAGGCAGACACACCAGGGAGCACAGGAGGTGAACAAAGAAAGCAGCAATAGAACAGCGGAGCGCGAGGGCAATGGTGGCCAGGTGTAAGGCACTCGACGTTCCAGCAGTCTTGCAAAAATACCAATCTTTTGAAGCGCTAAAACTTAATAAAACTGCTAGGAATCGTAACCGGAGCTACCGGTTACAGGAATGGTCCTCGGTGAACTGAGTGGAATTAAATTGCCGAGAATTCGAAAGATTTCAAAATATTGGAACCGTCCAGTGTATCAAATGAGTTAAATGTAGCTAAATGAAAGCAATCAAGACTTCATCAAGGCCAGACTGGAGGGCAGGAGAAGAGGGAGGGAGAAGAGGGCAAGAGAGGATGATGAAACCGGGAGACAAAATGAAACTAATAAATTTCATATTATTTTACCTTATACTCAAATAAGAAAAGATCAGCTCTGCAACTTCGAGATGGTTAATCTAAGAAATACAATCTAAATAAACAAACTCATAAAATGAAAATATTATGGTATCAGTATCAATTAGAAGTATATTACATCTAACACATTGATTAAAATACGTTCATTTAGGCCGAAGGAAATGTGACCTTCTGGTGCTCAGCAGCTTGCACATGTTTCTCTCTGAGCCGGAATTGCAGTCGAGGATTTTACTCAACTTCTCTGGAGATAACTCAAATCGCTAGTAATTTTACACTAGGGACTTGACAAGCGTGGCACATTTTATGTGATTCTAAAAATGATACTCGGTGTTTGTCCTAAGTTCATTTTCAGTTGCAGGATTATTTACAGTTTACGACACAAGTCTTTGACGGAGTTGGAGTTGGAAGAATGGCTATTGAATCCTACGCACCCGCGCTCCCCGAGGGTCGCAAAGTCCCCGCTGAAGGTAAAGGATCCCATCAGCGTATCCCTCGGGAGGAGGCACAGCTAAAAGAGAAGGAGCCCCGAAGTACTGCAATCTCCTTAGGAAAAAGTGTCCTCGGTTGCACGAATTCAGGATTGGATTTTATAAAAAATGCTGAAACTATTAACTTCCATTGTATGTACTTAATGAGTTGCAACACTGGGGCAAATTGTTAACAATGAAAAGGTGTCAAAATTGGATACGCAAGTTTGACTCATTAGGACGTTCAGTACGCTTAAACTAAATGATTAATTTGTTGATGCCATGTTACATTTCTAAAGTCAGTGCACTGAAAATATTTTCAAGCATATATGATACAACATTAATAAATACTTAAATATTCAAATAGTATTTACTATATGAGTTTATGCGAAATAGCAACTGTTTATGTACTAGTAGACGCGCTCGCCAAAAAAGGCGAAACAAATAATGTTAATTTCTTAAGATATCCTCTTATTTATTGTAAATCTGACATGACATAACGTTTCAGTATCACAGATACGGACTATTTTCGGTGAGAACGCTTGCGTGCACCAACAATTGATCGTCTCAACAGATCATCACTTCTTATGAAAGTAGGCACTCCTAAAGATAAGTCACCCTAAAAACGTATTAAATATTCCTTTAGCTAAACCATTGTTCGAAATATAAAGAAGGCGAACGTTTCAGTTGATTGAATGTAATTAAACTAATTGTACCAGTTTAAACGCCCTTTGAACTGATATACATTTCGTATCTTTCATTAACCAAAGCCTCGCATGTTTTGCATGGTGAGTGTGGTGCAGGCGCTCCTGCATGTCGGTCTCTCAAAACATGGCCGCAAATGCTGGAGTTATTCATCAGTAACATCACAACTGCGACCATTTAATTTAAATTCATGCATAATGCGCATCGATGATGCATCGATGGCAAAGCAAACTATTAGGAGCACTCTTGAATGCTTGTCAACCTACGTAATCCATTTCTGAAATGCTCTCTGCGCTCCACAGAGTTGGATATTGTGCACGCATAAAGGAAATGACGCTCCATCTAGACTAGAGGAAGGCCACCTTTAGTGGTACTCGCCCGTTGAAATCGACGTTTGCGGCACCCGAGAGCAAAAAGACCGGCATCATTTTACAAGCCGAATGTGCCCTTGACCTTCGAATAGAAGGTCTATTCGCGCAGTAACATCTTATGGAAAATTCAGCCGGTTGTCGCTTTAATCTAACAATTTCATTACCGAAAATATAATCAAGTCAGTAATCCCCGATCAGACTCAGATTAAATTGATTCTGATAAACCGATGAAGAAAAAATGAAATGCGAACAAGGACATTTTTAAGGTCTATCATTTCCCTTTCATGAAAAACGTACGTTTTTTTATCTATGAGGTAACCCTGTCCTGAATCAAGAACTTTTGCCTGAAATCGGAATAAATTTTTAACCATACAATAGAACATCTGAACATGACAATAATATACAATTGACAGCTGCCTAAATTTAGCCCAGAGAAGGCGGATGTAAAGCTCCAAATGACACAAAAGGCCTGCATTTCAATACTAATGAAAGTGCTTGAGTTCGTTTCGACGTTACAAAAAAAAGTTGGTGAAGAGGATGCGTATGACTTATTGCAGAGGATACTGGTAAAGTACATCAACTAAATGAAAGATTATAAATAAACCATGCCACAATCTCTTTTGCTGAGGAGAATAATGCGACCCTCGGTACTCGATTCCGACGCAACAACAAAAGAGGCACTCGAGTGTCCTACGGTCTATTTCTGTCCGCTGTCGGACCGACTCGCGAGGTCGTCGGCGATCCAAATGCGGTAGAAAAATTCATAATACTAGGTCTAATAGTGTCCTTGATTAAGAAAAAAGTAGTTCAAGTTTCAAACACACGACAAGCTCCAGTGTTTGCTTTCAATTGTAGTCGTGTTTAAAGTCAAAGGAAAATTTCTATGAGGTGACATGTTGTGTATCTTCGTAGCTGACCGGACGTTGTCCCAGGGAAGAAACAAACGAATTTTTCTAGCAATTAAATGGAATGATGTGAGCTTGAACCTCATCCCGAGAGTACACATCAAATGGTCGCCTTATGTCGGGAGAAACCAAGGAAGGATGAGGTAAATCTTTTCAAGTGTTTTTATTCCAATTACAAAAATTTTGGCGTGTCGACTGGCTCAAAGTTGAGAAATATTAATTAGGTCATACAGAGTTCACTCGCCCTTGTTAAATGAGGGGCTGATCTATTTATCATGCGATGTACATACGTGTGACGAATACATTCCTTTCAAAAACAATTATCATGTTATTACCGCCGAAAGTTTCCCTTACGTAAGAAAAATTTGTGCCTATCAGTCGAAAATAGGCGTTCAAGATGTCTGAGGTAGAGTCACTGCTTTGTTGAGGTGCTCTGAAATCAGACGAGCGATCACAGGGCGCCTCACCTGGCCATGTGCTAGTATGTAAATACAAGTTGTTGTAGTTGTAGTGGTAGTGAAAGCAGCGCTTCAG
>VOMN01075209.1:0-37468 GCA_014899125.1 Orchestia grillus
GGGTCTGTTGACCTATGGAGCTTCTTGCTCTGCTACCTGTTCCTCCTAGCTGGTGTATTTTAATAATAATAATAATAATAACTATTAACATCAGATCTGCAAATCGAAGATTCAGAAAACGCTAACCAATGAAGGCAAACTAGAAGTTTTCCATAAATAAACGCGTGTGGAAAAGGGCTTTAAAATTTCTATGAAAAATAGTTTTCGTTGCTGCAAATGCTGCCGGAAAACAATACCACATTGTTCAAATAAATTCTGAGCTGTATCGTATATGAACTACAATGCATACATTCACGCGAAGGACAAGTTCTAATTGGTTGGGTTTTTACCACGAGTTTGAAAGTCATCCAGAATATTTTCCACGATAAAATCCTTGATGAATACTAACGAGTTTTCGTGCTTCATGTCGAGGCAGAAAATTCATGTGCTCCACGATAAAACGTGACTTTTAAATAATATTTGCCCAGGCTGGAAGTGTAATTGTGTTAAAATTGAAACGCAAAGTTCAAGAAACGGTTCCACATGCTTGAGGCGAGTTGCGATGTGATCTAGTAACTTATGAACGACGCAGGACAACTTTTGTTTAGTGTTTTCAATTAATTCATCGTAATTAAAAACTCGCAAATCGTTAAAGTTGGCAACACGGGCAAACAAGTCTCATGAAACACATTCTAGCTCTAGATCATTGCAAAGAATTTCAAAAAATTAAAAAATGAAGTATTCGAACATCGACATATTCTAAAAATCATTTTAGAAACTAAGTGATGCCCTAATGAGGTTACCATGGTATTTATTTTTTGTTCATTTTTATGTTTCTCGCATCTATGCTCGACGAGGTATTTTCGTAACAACGACAACATGAATTTTAGAACATGCATCAATACAGGGAGTAGCAAGCATTGCCGCACTCGCACACGGTTAGTGAAGGCGAGTACACACCGTCCAATGAAGAAATGTTTTACGCCAAAGACCTAATTCCCACTGCGACGCTAAGCAATGTCGTTTACTCGCTTTACTCGTATTTGGCATCAGTGCAGCCAGTGGGAAGGAATCTATTGTGGAGAGATGATGTGTCTTCTCTACACGCACATTGCCGAACACAGGGTTGTGCCTGCTCGTACTAACGGACCCATAACTAACCCGCTTCACAGTAATACTTAGGATCATCCAGAGGCTTGTTACTCTCACCTCTTTTGGATAGTCATGAGATTTCTAATTTACAACGTATCTCGTCTTTTACAGTGTCTACTGAACATGAACGAAGTACACTGCGAAAGCTAAATTAAAACTCTAAGCTAGAACGCTTTTACCGGCATTTTTTGTGGTTTTCAATAGGACCATCCGTATTACTCTGATATTAAAATTAGTTCACACCACTTAATCTTCTATTGAAATTAGAATGCATAACATATTCTAACATTAAAAGAAAAATCATTGATGTACTATAATAGAAAAAATCACGCCATTGGGCATACCCTGCGCCCTCAATTGGGTGGCGCCCTCTATAGCGCGTATCTCATAATTTCATCGTTTGTTCCAAAACTATTTCTATCAAAATCAAGCCGTAAAAATTTCCAGAATCGAAATGACGCTGTATGGGTCACCGTACCATCAAAAGTGTCTGTATCTCAACACCTGTAAGAGGCTCTCAGCGGCGAGCTACCACATGCATTGGGAAATTACCGTTGGTGCTGTGAGGAGGCTGGCTGGAAACCCAAGCTTTCAGTCATGGAACATTCATTCCGACCTCGATATTCAGAGTCCCTCATGGACGCTCGGAAGTTCTTGCCTTATGTTCAGAGCAATTGGACCCTTGATGCTCAGTGTGATTGTTCTTCTTTTGTTCAGTGTGACAGGACCCCTGATTTTCAGTGTCATTAGACCGATGCTCAGCGTGACTGGACCCTCGATATTCAGTGTAACAGGACTTCCGATGTTGAGCATCATCTACACGAGCATGCGTCACCAACTCGGATTCATTTGCATCGTATAGACTTGATCTCAAAGTTCTTGTGATGCGTTGCTTGCGCCAGTCCCCACGCGATGACGTCCCTTTCACGAGCTCCTGCGAGCCGTCTGACTTTTTACACCTCGTCGATAATTAGCAACTATCCGGTGGCGGTCGATATCTGTGCCAATTGGGTGGCGAAAATTGGGGATAATTATAGATGCCCCGGCAAAAACTTTGGATAGAGAAGGGAATGTTCTCATGAACGCTCATTTAAGGAATGGGCTAGTACGGTCAGAAATTCTGTGAATCTTTACTTGAAGATTCGGCTTGCCTATTCTAAGAGATGGCAAGCCTTGCATACGCATATATCATTCAGTCAATAAAGAGGTTTCAAAATATTTAAATAATGGAATCCACTGCCCAACTGCACAAGAACGTAAAAACGTTTATGTGTTCTATTTTATTCTTGACAATAATGGGAACAGGAAAAGCGATGATAAAACAGAGAGGTAAGCACCGAGTCCACACAGGTGAAATGAAAACAGTATCTGAATGCATTTACACACATTGTTTTAAATCTTTTCACGTTTCTTAGTCGCGCAATTTTCCATTCATTGCATGCTGGCGTTAATTTAGACATCAAATTTCAGGACTGGCGATTCCGCACAACGCGTTTGAGATAACATCGGTGCACTTGGATTTAAAGAACGATTGTTCAAAGGAAGCATGGGAGATTTCCCTCGCGATGCTACAGAAAACACGAAACTCTTCTCTGACAGACGACAAATTAAGCCTGTTGCAGACGCAAGCCAGGGGGATATTTCCGTATCAAAAAGCCCGCAAGAGACAATATCTCAAGCTAAAATGCGTTGCGCGCTTTGCACGGATTGCAAGAAGACATTAATTAAGCTGGATGAGCAGATGAAGCCCACTCAAAAGTGTTAATTAATCATTCATCAGGAGTGCATTTTTCCTACGAATCCATCGGTCATTGGCTGTGCGCTCGACCAATAGCAGCGTCGGTCGGGAAGCTTCGAGAGGCGATTGAGCAGCAATTATGAAGGCGAGATCGGGTCGTCAATTTTCTACATAAAATGCATTTAATTATCCCCTGGTAAAATTGAAAACCATTAAGGTCTCAAATTGGCTAATTTTGAGCCCCTACTGAGTTCTCACGCAGGCTGTTCGAGTCGCTGATATTGGAATTGAAGTGTTCATATTCAAGATGGAAAATATTTCAAGAAATAGCAGTAATAATTCCTTCGCAGTGTCATTAATACGAATAACTGAAGCATTTTCCCTCCAGGGTATTACTGATGACAATTGTCTTTTTTATTTTGTGTCTTTCATACTAAGTTTATCTCCATTACAGTCAAATTAATATGATTTATCGATGTTTTTTGAGCAGAGGCAATGCAGGCTGTAATGGCTTCCATTATGTGGCATATTCCGTGATAGATTCATATAGCAGTATTCTAATAATTGCTACGAAACTCGGCCAATTACAGAAAGTGTGTAGTTTGTTTGGTTGGCCTAATTAAGCTGCAAAGGGGCTCATCGCACACAATACATCACGGAAAAAGCTGTAGTAATATTGTTCTAACCCTTACTTAACCTTGTGAGTCATTGGCCTGCTAATAGTTTTTTAATACTGTTCACAGTTGACTAAGCGTAGCTTATCCAGTAAAATATAAGCTGAGACTGGAATGTTCGTGTTGGGTTCGAAAGATCAATTGAAATTTTAGTGCTGTAGAGACTGCGGAGGCTTCATTCTTTGGAATCAGCACTCATCAATATTCGTTAGAACTCACCCTTCAGCAGTGTTCCTCAGGGTTCAACTTGGAGTAATGTTCCTCAGGGCTCAACTTGAAGTGATGTTCCTCAGGGCTCAACTTGAAGTAATGTTCCTCAGGGTTCAACTTGGAGTAATGCTCCTTAGGGTTCAACTTGGAGTAATGTTCCTCAGGGTTCAGCGTGGTGCAATGTTCTTCAGGTTGTAGCCATCAGCAATGTTTTTTGTTTCTGTCAATAAGCTTGAAATTTCAGCAATAGAGCTAAGGGAGACTTTATTTTGACGCCTATCTCAGACGAGTAATTTCATGAGAAAAAAACACCATCCGACAGATTTCCACAGGCCGAAGGGTACCTCGAGTTACATTCCTTCTTTGTATTTTTTGATCGACCGCATATTTCAGAATTGATTTTGAATCCCGTAAGTATTCAATTAGTTCAGATTTTCGTGCATTTTTTATACATTCTTGATTTACTTCCTAATTTCATACCCTGCACAAGGGATTTATCAACGACTATCCGTTCGCTGTTGTTCTTCCTTCATGATAATTCTCCATTTCTATATCGTTGCATTATAGCAGAGATCTCCGTCAAGGAGGACAACTAAGCATAGTAAAATTTGCATGATTGTATGAACATTTTGGCAATGCAACTGAGAACATAAATATGCATTATTGAGCGTCAACTCGATCTGATGAGCAACTTCCGCACGACTTGATTATTTACAGCTCATCACTGATTGAAATTGTTTTAACAAGTCTTAAAAAAACGTCGGCGGTTCTAGACAACAAATATCTGAACCAAGAGCTGCTAAAATTGGTTAATTAATTAAAATCCATTATATCGATCGACATTGATTTTACAACCAGTATAGGTTGTATTATTCGTGAAAGCCTTGTACTTCAAATTTATGTCGTGGTATATGACATAATCATGTGCGACCTGCGTCGACACATGCAAATTACGTGACGAGAAAATTTTTTTTGTGGAGAAAACTGAGTAGCATCATCTTCTTTTGAGAGTGGAGAATTCATTTTACAGCTTCTTGACACAAGCTTTTCAGTCTGGTATTGCTCAAAATTTTAGCTCGTGCGAAATATTCTTCATCAAAATGCACGATTCAAAACAGGCGCTGGGTTGATCTTCATTTTTCTGGTGAAATCCTACAGAATTTCTGTTTCATTAACAAAGCGCATCTTGCACAAAAGATATCGGTTTGGTATTGAAAGCAAGCGCAGCTGTTAATGATTTGGAATGAAGTTTTTCATATTGCTTTTCCTGTTTGCTGGATGCATTGAAATACGGCTCATGCGGTACTATATGAACTTGGTCTCGTTTTGTTGTTCACGCACAGGTTGTGTACGATATTTTACATGCCGGATACTGTATTATGCCGACGAAATACTGCGTTATACAGACCGAATGAAATATTACACAGGCTGAATGGCGTATTATACGTACCTGATATATGCCGTGTTTTTTGTTTTTATTCAGAAAAATTTAGAAACATTAAGAAACATTTATTTACCATAAGTAATTTACATCAGATACAGGTTTACAATCAAATGAGGAATGACGAAGAACCGGGATCAGGATATATACTACATGTGGGCCCGAATAAGCTACAAGGCTTCTAGAGCAACCTATTTAGAAATGAAGGCATACAATACATCAATGATTTATAACAGAAAGTCTTAAGGTTACACTTGGTATGTAAATTGCAAGAACTATGTAAATGAGTTGGTTAATATTAAATATTAGGGTAAAAAATATATTATGAATTTAGCAATTTACGTCATATTGGATATACCGACTTGTCTGCACTCGCATTAGAAATCGCATAGAAACGGCGCATAGAAACGGCGAAAACCATTGCCAAATTAAACAGCGACATATAATTTCATTTGAACGTAAAAATAGTGCACGTTCATTAGCGGCCGAGTCATAATTACTAATGTTTAAAGAACCCTGAAGGTAAGTGTCCTCATTTCGGATGAGGAGTGCAGTGACGCTCGTTGGAAAACTCCGAAAGAGAGATCGACCGTGGAACCTGACATCATTACCGACTTGCCTCGAGTTTAAAACTCAGCCAAGTCATGCCCATGCAACGAACATTTGCATATTGGAGGGTGAGAGGGGAAGAGGGGCGTCGGAAGGGAACAGTGGTGGAAACTACTGTATTGTGGCGGAGTTGCAGGCTGCGCTGCTTTGGTGAAACGCATCGGAACGTATTGGAAACCGATCAAACTTGGTCCTGGCTTTGAAATAAACGATTTAAAGAACTCAGGCGATGGAGGAAAGCAGGTTTGCTTGCGTGATGTTGAAACAGAGCTTAAACTTGCTAGTGGTTTTGTGAAATTTTGTAAAGTTCCTATGATGACATTAACATTAGTGCGTAACTATTTACATGAATATTCATGGAGAAAAGAAAAGATGATAGTTTGTACTGTACTAGTAAAAATACTGCATATTCGAAAGACTTGAAGTTTCATTGAACCATATTGTTTTTGCTCAACTTCCGGCAAAATATCAATCCTGGAAAGAATAGAGTATGATTAAATCGACGTATTAAAAGCCAAATAAATTCTCTCTAAAACGAACAGGCGCGTCCAGAATTTTACTTTGAGAGTATCAACATGAACCACTAGTTAGTTCTGTAATCAAAATAGTGTATCAAGTGTCAACAAACCTCAATAAGCTTAGATTTTTAACTAACAGAAGTTCCTACTTCAGCTAACAATGCCACCTTAACTCTTGATTGCCAACTGATGGCCTTCAGAATACGTAACACCGGTGCATGCTTATTTCAGAATATGTAACATCGGCGCGTGCCTCGTCAGAACTGCTGATGAAACTCACTGTAGCGAACGCTCGTCGACTACAACTATCTGTTCTGCTCATGACGAGACATATCATAATGTGATGGCAGGCTGGAAGACTTAATTTTAAAAAAATAGCATCGATTCTTGTGCATGCCTGAACGGCCGATAACTATTGTGTCCGGATAGAGATTCTGAACGCACAAATCGATTGAAAGTTGGTAACAGTATAAGTAATTGTGCCAATCGACTGACTCGATGACTAGGTTAGACGTTCAAGTGCTGTATCAATGGAGCAAGTGGCTCATCATTGATTCTAAGTTTAAATAGGTAAAGTAGGGAGACCGAGTTTAGGTAGGTGAAGGAGGGGGACTGACTTTAAATAGGTAGAGGAGGGGGACTGAGTTTAAATAGGTGAAGTAGGGGGAATGACTTTAAATAGGTAGAGGAAGGGGACTGAGTTTAAGTAAGTGAAGGAAGATGATTTTACAGCTTTTGCCTGCTACTGAGGGATAACAGCTGTTGTAGACCTTAAGATGGCAACCGCAGAACCAGAGAAATGGAACAACTTCAAGACCAATATCAGATGGCACGTTTTACACAGGGATGCGCTATCCATTACACCGGGCTGCAAACTATCCATTACACCGGGCTGCAAGCTATCCATTACACCGGGCTGCAAGCTATCCATTACACCGAGATGCAAGCTGTCCATTATACCGAGATGCAAGCTACCCATTACACAGGGATGCAAGCTACCCATTACACAGGGATGCAAGCTACCCATTACACTGGGATGCAAGCTATCCATTATACAGGGATAGCTCACACACTGAGATGGCGTAAGACACAAGGACGTTGCAGATGGACAATTATGGTACAAGACCAGCAAGTTTTGACAACATGTGACTGACCAGGGACTCCCAAGTGACGACGGAGGGACTGCACCGAAACATAAGCTGTCTGGGGAGCAGCGCTGAGCGACCGAGTGAGTGACGGCGGAAATTGCCTGATACAGTCGCTCGAATGCAAGCTGGCCGCATTTGGGAGCAGGAAATGACCCTCGCCGCAGCCGCCTCGAAAAGGGCAATTGCGAAAGCCTGATGTTGCCCCTTGATGTGCTGTGCAGGCCAGTAATGTGGCGTATATTGGAACGCCGGCATCAATGGATGAGTTTGAGAGGCAGTCTCAACCCTTAATGGGAGAATGATGTGATGTGATATGCACGGTTCGATTCCCTCACTCGAGCTGAAAGAGTTATATACATAAGCATGGAAACTATATTGCTCAAGAAGGTTGACTTTGCTCAATGAACGACGAGCTCACGGAAAACAGAGAACTTTGAAGCCAATTCTTTGCAATTTATTTGTTTTTGTACAACAGCTACAGTCCTGACCTATTGTGGTCATATTCCTCGGATTACTCTTTAATTGAATTATGTTTTATGTATATGTGGCAATGTGGCATCTTTATATGGCATCACAATTGTCAGTGGTTGCGTAAGGACATCACAAGTAATATTCGAAAACTTATTATATCAGGTAATATTCGAAAACTTATTATCTTACCTACCTGAGAATATATATTATACGACGTCATCATGACTATCTATGGAACTATTTGCAGAATTTAAACATCGATCAAAGTTTTTAAGTCTGCGCGGAATTCGGCAGTTACTGTGACCAGTGAAGTAAAGAAATCGAAGTTTGCATTCTTGTAACGCAGTTATGGCTTCGCTCTACGAGTGTTTTACAGAGAGAGGGACAGCATGCTGTCCTGCGAGAGATTTCGTGTACATTAGCCCACAACTGATCTATTGGGGAAACATATGCAGGAGAAAGTTCATATGTAGAGAAAGATAATTCAGCCTAAAACTTTCAGACGAGTTACTGAGTAGACAATGTTGCAAATATTTAACTGCACTCGCATGGCGTTGAGCTTTCCGGAGAGGGATCGTTGATAACATAGTTTTCAAGAATTTTTGTAGAAAAACATCTTTCCACGATCAAGCATCCTAATTGATGGTGCAACTCTCGTTTGAAGCCTACGAGTAACAACGAGGGAAATGAGAGCGATATTCCTTCCATATAAACTAAAACATGTCTTTGGAACACCCGACCTTCAAAAATTCAGCAACGGGACATTTTTTCAAAACTTTTCGCACGCAATTTTCGGCCGGCATGTCCGTGTCTCCTAAGGAAACTCAGTGGAATAATTTCTTCTTCTATGAATTCGAAATGTGGAGTTTTCGAGTGCGCCAGTGAAATATCTTGAGGCGTACGAGCTAAGTTAACATTGATTTATGGAACTATTTGCTGCATTAAAATAGTAAAATAGCTTTTATCCCCGTTGAGAATTCAGGAAAGGTTCAAAGCATTTGATGTAGCCACTGAAATCAGCACCCAGCTAGTTTCTTTTTATGTCGGGGAATTATGTTCATCCTGACACAACAAACTATGACAGACTTCCATAGCGAACATTCATATGTATAAAATGAAGCGAGCTACATGCGCAGTTCGGTATCGCGTGGTATAATTCGCGTCACGAAACGCTTACATTTTAATGTATCTCTAGGACGGAAAGCCAGTTGCAAATCATTCCAGACGCATTATTAGCGAAAAATGGCCCGTTTCTCTATTTTTTTAGCACCCGGCATGTCCTCTCGGTAAAATATCCTGATCAGTAAAATTGCGTGAAAATACCATCCGTGCACAAGACCCTCAGCGTGCTTTTTGGCCAGCCTTCTGCCGGAGACTGCAGGGCGCCTGCCGTCTGTAGGTGAGATGTTATTAGAAATGCAGCAGTAAATCCGCTGCTTCAACTCGAGCTCATATTCCAACCTATGTTCATGTCTCTACAAGCACTCTCACTTCAGCACGTGTTCATGTCTCAACATAATTTCAGTATGAAATCCTACCCCGAATTTCAGAGAGGACATTACGTCAATACAATGCAAGCTTCAGGCTCCAATGTTATCGGGTCATATGAAATCGAAACATAACTTCAGCATCCCAGTTCACTTTCCAGTCTTTTTCTGCGCTTTCAAGAGCAGTATCAGGAGTTTTAACGAGCAGTATCAAGAGCTTTCAAGAGCAGTATCAAGAGCTTTCAAGAGCAGTATCAAGAGCTTTCAAGAGCAGAATCAAGAGCTTTCAAGAGCAGTATCAAGCGTTTTCAGGAACAGTATCAAGAGCTTTCAAAAGCAGTATCAAGAGCTTTCAAGAGCAGTATTAAGAGCTTTCAAGAGCAGTATCAAGAGTTTTCAAGAGCAGTATCAAGAGCTTTCAAGAGCAGTATCTGCGAAGTTATATACTGAACATCAACTTGGGGCAGATTTTATAGGGAATGGGAGTAGCTATTCCGAGTTTATTTTATTTTATAGGAAGCATGAACCATTTAAGTTAAGATAGTCAGGGCAAAAATGAGATAGGAAGTACAATAGCAAGTGCCTTTCAAAAATTTTAATCGAAACTAGTAGAAAGTACGCATAAATCAATTACATACTGAGGTAAGCACTTAATATAATATTAAAAGCAATTACCTGTGTTTTACACTAAGAGGATTTCATTAATGAGCAGTAAAATTGCTAAAGCTTACACTAATGTGATGTAAAATCGGCTATAACTCGAGCAACTGGAGTAATAACTTAATTTAAAGTCGAACGTATTTGGTAGAATAAATACTACGTTTGCAGTTCAGATGCCTATTTTGAGAAAATGAAGCACCAATTTTACTTATAAATTTTCCCTGTCAATAGATGAACTCGATAACTTGTGAAGAAGAATGCACTTCTTCATTCTGCATTAATGACGCGCTCAGTGAGCGCTCTCCCAATTAGAGAAGTTCAAGAGTTCGGACAGAATGGTGCGTGCCATTCTAAACGTCGAAATGCCGCTGCCGGCTAAATTATGCAGCTTTAAGTAGTTAGCGTAGTGGAATAGCTCAGAAAGTCAATTACCCTAGACTCGAATACCTTACCTCTACTCATCACTGCCACGCCACAGCGCTCGCAATAACGACTAGAGCAATGAACAAACTGATATCAGACACTCAAGAAAAATATCGGGACCTAACTATATACGGACGTACATAGAGCGTAAGATCAGTTCCATCAAACAACCGCTCAATGTCCTTATTTGCTTCTTAGAACACGCTCTATTTGCTTCTGATGACGCGTATTTTCCGTGCTATTTGATACTTAATATTCCTAGCGCTGTATTCGGGGAGCAGCTGCATAGTCATGTCTCCATTCTTTCCCTATCAAATTATTCACGTGCAAACAGAACCGGAATTAGCAATTCCTGTGCTATAATAACGGGAGAGAAAACTACACCCAGAGAACGAAGGATGTGTACGGGCGGTGGCAAGCAGCTCTCGGAGAGGCCTGTGCAATAAGCCTCCAGGCGTCATTCAGGTGTCAGCACTAGTCTGGAGCCGCCGTGGCCGATGGCTGAGATCGAGTAATAATGCCCACCTCTGCCTGCCTGCTTGCGTTACGGCCGGTTGGGGTGCGGGATACCCGAATACACTTCCACAGGTAAATCGATGAATTCTCGTCGTATTAGTTTCAGAAATTAAATAGAAGTGACCATTGTCATAAATACTGAGTAAACACAAGCGTTTTTGTGTTCGGATTCGGGTTGACATCAAGGAGCGCATCAGAAATTCAACTTGAAACTTTGCAAATTTAAGGTTGTCAATCGATGGAATTATAATTCCTGTCGGGCGTAGATGTTCAAGAAGACCTGAATAGTAATTTAGATGTAAGCAAACTGTTTATGGAATATAAATTGAGTGAAGAGAATTTTTTGGAATAGTGTTAATAGTTCGATGAAGATCTAAATTACTGAACAGGAGGTGCTCAATCATACAATATTTGTTTTTATTATGCGTGATTCATTTGTGATACTGGAATTTTTTACGGTTTTTGTATAAATTTCGTTTAGAACTTAATATCATTGTATATGGAAATAGGTTCTTATGTGCACATGAGTCCTTTGAGAAGATCTAAAAAATCAACTTGTTAGAGAATGTATGTACGATAAAAATGAAGTAAATTAATCATTATCTTGCTACCGGTAGACACTTGTGAATCACAGACGAAGGTTTCTGTCAGAATAGAGCTGTAAATGATTTCACTCACTGATTTCGCAAATTAAAATACAGAAAGAAATTTAGAAAGAACAGAAAGAAGTACAGGGACTGCCGAAAGAAGGAAATTTAGCGACTCGTGGTCGATTCATTGCCCAGTCAATCATGCACCATCACGCAGCTCCTTAAACTGCAAACATTTGAGGCAATTTGCTTCAACAAGTGCTACATCACTTGAGAAATGGGTAAAGACGTGGATTTCTTAAACCAGTAGAATGGACAGTTTGACGTATAGTTACTTATGGGGGAATGTCAGGCCTGTAACTTCTAAGTCGGGCATCCCACAGATATGACAACAAACGAAACCTGTGCGAGGTGTAAATTAAAGGCGTCAGGTGATGCCTGCATATTTTACCCTAAGAACTGTGCAGTCGGTCACCTCAGACGGAGATAGTCACTTTAGCAGTGGGTGAGGGTAAGGCGAAAAAAAAACGTTTCGTACGAGACGCTGCATATGTAGCGTACTTTTTTGGAGAAACAAATATCAAGGCAAAGTTAAAGGGAAAAGAATTGTGTTTAAAAAAGCGTGCTGATAATTGAAAGTTTAGTATACACAAACATTTCAGGGTAACGTAATATTTTGCTGACTTCAGTTATTGTTCAAGCAGACTTGTGCTCTGTTAATATTATTGTTAAATTTTTTAACTCTCTCTGGAGGTTTGTTGATTTTTCAAAAGAAGTTTCGTCGCACCTCTTCCAAAGTATCCCGCGTCGTCATGGAAGCGTTTCCATTTCAGTTTTTTTTGCAAATTTCTTTTCATAATTTTTTCAGCAATTCTTGCACGTGTGTACAATTTGGTCATTTAAGCAGTAAACGTGTGCTTGGGCATGACTCGTACACAGAGTTCGCTTAGGTATACGAAGGTGGTGTTTCGAGCTATATTCTGAAAATAGATTGTATGGATTGACAGAGGCATTACCAGCTGAGTAATGCGTTCCCTTGCTGAAAATGAGGCCGATGAGAAACACTATTTATTTGTCGATATTATATTCTATTTCTATAACACAGGGTCTGTTCGATCAATACGCGGTCTGCCGCAGCGTTTCCTGGTTTCTGTTGTGTCGGTTTCTCCAAATTTGGAGGTCGTAACGTCTGTGTTATTATTATCTGAATTTTCAGCAACAAAATGTTTCCTTACTTTCCCAGCAAAGTAAAACTGATCGTCCACGTTGGAATTAAATTTCCATAATTTTGGCTATCTCTCCTACCATGTTCGTATCATCCACGAATTTTGTGATAAAAACGAAGAACCAAGACTTTTGTTAGGGCTATGCGCAACAATTATTGGTAAGAAAATATGTCATTTTTCTGGAAATTTCATTTATCTTCTTCTGTTTAACATTATCGGCGTTTTTTCTCTCATTGAGGGTTTTGTTATTGATTTCCTTTAAGGCTACATTGCTTATACACCAGCACGTGCAGCCGCGTGCTATGTCTTCTTTTAACAAGATAACTTAGTCATAAAAATACAAGCCTTTATCAACGCGTTGACGTAAAGATTACTCAGCTGTTAGAGGTCGATGTAAATGCACGATTTTGTTACGAACAAATCAGAAACTTCACACTGGACGCAAGACAACCTAAGCAATTTCGCTGATTGTGACATCACGGTAAGGTTAATGCTTGTGACGAAGTCACTCAAGTTACTGCGCTTGTGACGTAGTCACTTAATTTACTGCGCTTGTGGCATAGTTACTTCACAGCGCTTGTGACGTAGTCACTTAAGTTACTGCGCGTGTGACGTAGTCACTTCACTGCGCTTGTGACGTAGTCACTTCACTGTGCTAGTGACGTAAGCATTTCACTGCGAGACAGAGCGGGAATGTACGGTCTCGTACGTTCATTTTTACGATGTACTACAATCTTTCTTCCTCTGTTTACTTTCACTTACCTACACTTGTTTTATTTACGTGTTTTGCTTCATTTACCCTAATATACTGTACATACTGTGATTTACCTTTATATACCTATCCGTACCTTTACCTTTATATACCTTTATTTATTGTATTAGCCACGTGAATTATTTCAGAAAGTGAGTGCGGCACTGCACCGACACAGTTTGCTGGTGCATTGTCATTGGGACTTGCATTGGGACACTAAGCAAATCAAAAAACATGTAATTTTAGTGCCAGAACATTGTTTGTGATCTAATCTAAAGAAGATCTGGTGTAGATCAGTTCCGATGGTTTCTTGCACCAAGAAGTAAATAAATTTTCAAATTGAGCTCTCTATCATATGATACCAGTAAAGAATAGAACACAAGTATGATACAATGTTTCGAAGGTATCGGAGGAATTTCCAATTGTTTTGCAATAAGAAGTATTATGAAACATTACTTCATTACCAGGAACGAAAATAATGTAGCGTTGTGTTTGTTACAAGAGCTCTTGTCGAGACGAGTTTGGGTTGTCTCTGGGTTACATTTTGATGGGTGAAGCGATGTTGCAAGTTGTGCCTTAGGAATTTAGAACTCAAGTTGACTTTCAAACGAACGCTAAGCATCGTGTGCTAATTGATGGTCATCACGGCCGTCCAACCCACTCCATGTGGCCACAAAAAATGGGATGTTATTGGAATCAATTCATTGGAGCTCGGCTTCATGTAATGGAATTAATTGATGTGGAGAATTTTTGATGCACCCTATTGGATTTCATTGCAATTAAAATCATTTTTCATTTATTTTTTAGTATTTGCGTTTAACTTTTTCATTTCAGAGTGTGCTTAAAATTTTGAATCTGTTGCATGAAACAGTTATCAATATAAATCCAGTTTTTCTTTGAACTTTTAAGCTTAAAAAAATAGAGCACAGTCATGCTCTTCATTAAAAAATGCTATTCGGTTCCAGCTTCATCTTCTTGGTAGCTCCTACAGCACGTGCAATTTACTTCTTTTGATACAATGCTTGCTCTAGCTGATACCGCTCTATTTGGGGTACGATTGTAGTGCAGTTGTTGGCGGAAACCGATCTAGCGATTTATGTAAGGGACTGTACAGCGGCTGTTTCTTGAAACCGATTTAGTGCTCCATGCAGAGAGTGCGCAGGGAGTTGTTTACTGAAACCAGTCTAGCGCTCTATGCAGTGGACTATTGTTGAGCGGTTCTTTGCTGGAACCGATATAGCGCCCTATGTGTGGAACGAATGTATTCAGAAATAACATGAATTTGGTGAGACATTTTAAAAGTTTACTTTTAAGGTCTAGCACAGACACCTGGCAACCTCTCTCTTCTTTGTAATCATTCGATGCCTCACGGAACACATTCGTCTGCTAAATTCTCCTCTTTACATTATTATTCTTTCTACATTTTGAATAACGCTTTTTTGGTGTGGTGTGCATCAATTTTGAGTAACCCTATACGGATGAAGTCTTCACTGTTCGGTTTGTGTTCGGCGTATTTTTAATTGTACCCATTTATTCTGATAATTAGAGAGGACAGAACGTAATACGAAACAAGGTACGCAACGAACAGAATTTTACCGAGTTGGTGTGAAACAATACGAAAAGGAAATGAATTCATACCGTAACGATTAACGATCCAGTCCCTGCCGCCCTTCTCATTCCTCCTACACATCATTCAATGCATACGATGACACGATACCAAACAGAACACTACACAATACGTTGTAAGACGATACAGTACGATATGAAACGCTACAATACAATGCAACACGATACAACACCAATACGATATGATACCTTACGATTTAGCATGTGATAAATGCGTTCAAACTGACTATAATTTAGTGCAATTTGATCCTGGTCAATACAGCGCTCGACAGCAGAAAATCGTAGGCCTTATCCTCGTCAGTCGCACCCGAACTCGTGAGGTGCCCCGTGTGTTATCTGGGAGTGATGGATGACTTGGGTAGCGAGGGACACCCCTCCAACTCGTAGTTTTTTCTGCATCACGCAGCTGGGCCCGAGGATGTGGCAATTCCTCGGTACCTGGGCCCGTGGATGTGGTAATTTCTCAATACCTGGGTTTGTGGATGTGGTAATTCCTCGATACCTGGGCCTGTGGATGTGGTAATTTCTCTATACTTGGGTCTGTGGATGTGGTAATTCCTCGGTACCTGGGCCTGTGGATGTGGTAATTCCTCGATACCTGGGCCTGTGGATGTGGTAATTTTTCAATATCTGGGTCTGTGGATGTGGTAATTCCTCGATACCTGGGCCTGTGGATGTGGTAATTCCTCAATACCTGGGCCTGTGGATGTGGTAATTTTTCAATATCTGGGTCTGTGGATGTGGTAATTCCTCGATGCCTGGGCCTGTGGATGTGGTAATTCCTCGGTAACTGGGCCCGTGGACGTGGCAATTCCTCGATACCTGGGCCTGTGGATGTGGTAATTCCTCAATACCTGGGCCTGTGGATGTGGTAATTCCTCAATACCTGGGCCTGTAAACAAGATAATTCCTCAGTACCTGGGCCTGTAAGCAAGATAATTCCGCGGTACCTGGGCCTGTGGATGCAGCAAGCAATTCTTCGATACCTCGCCTATAGTTTCATTTGCCACTGCAACACCTTTAGAGCTTGATTCGTTTCTCTAACAATCATAAAACTTTTAATTCTTTTTATTTTTCCTAGAAGAATTATATTCCAGGTTATATCGTGATTAAATTGGAGTGCTTCACAAATACTCTATTAAAATAGTAAAACAAATCTACGCACTTACCTTAGTAAACGCGCTTTCAGAACTTTGCTTAAGATGTGCTTTTGAAACTAACGTTTACATTCTTGTTTAGAAAACCGTCATATAACCGTTTTTATTTCATTAGCCACCCCATGAAAGGTAATTTCAGGTGCAGGTCTTGAATATTTTTTTACTTGCATCAAAGTAATATTCTTTGAGATTCTACATTTAGGCCATGATTTCGGCTCGCGCATCCTGCAGCTCGAAATTTCCCACTGTGTTTTCTCTAGATAGCCAAAGTTTTAAAAACCTGGCAAAACCCAAGCGGAGTTATAAAAAAATTTTTATACTCCAGATAGCGTTGGCCGTGCAATGGGTGCACATACGTCAGAAATAAACTTAACAGCTCATGATGATCATTGATCTGCTGAAGTTCGACATCAGCTATCAATTTACGATTCGCTTACCGCCAATGAAAAACTTTTATTCTTGTAATGACTGCTGCCATCCGAGATATGGAAATGGACTCGCTGCTAACGGTATAAATTTTCGCACCCAGTTTTAGGAGAGATTCAGGTGTTCACCATTTTCTCAAAACGTGTTCGGAATCAAACGATGATATTTTACGTTGGCATTTCTCTCTAGAAACTGCTCCATCTTCAAGAAAAAATTCGGATACCCGATATAAATTTCTTGATACATTATTAAGTCGATCAGATAAAATCTAACGCTAAAGGTTTTATTTTCGGTCTTCTCTCAGGTACTTAAAGGAAAAAATATTTTACTGCTCACTTCTACATTAATAATGTGCTCTGTCATTAAGAACTTTTAGTAAGATTTACCACTCCATTTCTTTAGAGAGAGTGTGAGGGAACACATACAATCCCGAATCTAAGACTTTCAACTTTTTTTAACTCTCTTACAGAAATGGGGTAACGAAATCATGTTGCATAATACCGTTGAGTACCACACAAAGTTTTTAATTATTGCAAGCATGGATTGATTACTTCCTCACTTTATGAAATTCATAAGCTGTCGTTGAATGTATTCATGAACGCATATCCATAAGTAATGTCTGTTCTGCAGTGCTTAGCGTGTGCGGCAACCTGCTTTTCACTCTGAATTTTCCTTCAAATATTGCAGTACTCGCGGCTCGTGCCCCGAAGTAATAAGCACAGTCTCTCAAATCGAGAGTACTCAAAACTCCCAAAGAGGTAAAAACACTTGAAATTAATTAGCTAGAATAGGCTCATAAGAGAGTTTATGCGAATAAAAAGAATGACTTCCCTCAAAGAACACCAGAGGCCTTGCTGCTCAGCTTAACAACACCCGTATTTCGGTGCGTGGAAAGTTGCTGATATAAGTTAGAATGGCTAAAGCTCGAGCCACTGTAACCCAAAACTTCTTAAAATGACAAAACTGCTGACGCTGCAGCGCCATCTGCGCCCAGGATGCGGCCGACGCGCCCTCTAACTTCTCAGAGCTCCAGACTGCACTCGCACGAACGTGCCGCGGCTGCTGCACACGCCTCTCTCAATTGTGACGCCAACTTATTGCGGGAAATGGGGCCATATTCTATTCGCTTAGTAGGAAATAGACCAACATTCTTCATGTGGGAAACGGAGCAACATTCAGATCATTACAAGAAATAGAACCCATGTCCATTTAGTGCGAAGGAAAGTGGACCAACGTTCTTTTTTATGAAGGAAACGGATCAACATTCTCTTCATTATGAGGGAAATAGGGACATGGAACAACATTCACTTCATTAGCGGGAATCGGACCACATTCTTGTCGTTGGAGCATTCTTTTTCTAAGAGGGAAAGAGACACATTTTTTTCCTTGTATGTAGAGGAAATGAAACAATATTCGCTTTCTTCCGGTGGAAATATATTAACATTTTTCATGTTAGGTGAGTGCTGAACCAACATTTTTTAGGTGAATGCAGACAATTTTTTGTTAGGTAGCATGACTACTCTTTTTCTTTGTATGTCAATTAATAACATTCTTCTCGTCGTGTCGGACATATACTTGAACCCTCTAACCGATTTGGACGTAGACCAATGTTTTAGAGAATAGTTAGGACATAGACGAATATTCTGCAAATTAAGCAGAACGTAGACCAACATTTAGTAGGTCGGGGAGGACTTGGCAGATCACATTCAATAAATTAAGTGAAACATAGACTAATATTCTAAAGATTAGGGGGGACGTAACCCATCATGTTCGCGAAGTGGGTTAACTTCTTTCAGAAAGATTTTGAGAATTGACTCGCGACGTAACCATACGTTCTTTTGGTTGGGGCAAATTTTAGCATGACCATTAAAAAGACGTCGACATGCTGATATGCGAAGTTTATCAATTATCTTTAAAAAATATCACATTACCACTCGTGGACAAGAGTCAAAAACATAAAACTAAAGAAAATGTTTTTGTTCACATTCGGCTTAAGAATTCATCGGCTTAATAATTTACGTGCAATTTTGTTGTGATATTGCAATAAATTTATACTGGAAGAATATATACTTTAACCATCATCATGTTTGGTAAGTATGATTTGCTTTCAAAACACGGCTTCACAATATTCTCAGTGAGATTAATTAAATTGGCTATTTGTATCGTGTTAATCATTCGCATAATTCTTTAAAAATCCACTAAGGAACAAATTAGAAAATTAATTACAGTCTTGTGTAATAAGCTCTTCGCTCACTGGCTCTGAAGAGTTCAGTAATTTTTCATACAGGTGATCAATTTTTTATACCTTATACCATAAAACCAAATGATACGCAGAATACATAATAATTGGATAAACAACGAGGTGATGGAGCTATTCGTTCAAGCGAAAGCATCGAATCCAAACACTTCGTTGCTAGACGAAAATGTATTCATTTTTTTTAAGTTATTCGTGTTGATCTCGAAAAATTCAAGGCCTAGTAATCGCACGAACATTCGCTCGGTTCTTGAAAAAAAATCAGAAGCTAACAAATAGGGTAACGTTATGACCACAAAATTTCCAAAACTCCCATCAAAATATTTCATGGGACTCCATTAAACGGAGATGATATTAAAATATTTTTAAATAAAAAATTCATCACGTAATCTTTTACTTGATTCACGTGGGATGACAAGCAATCTGGAAGTAAGATCACGAAAAATCTGATCGCATTAGAAAGTGAAGGAAGGCTTGGAAGAGGTCGTCGACCAAGTCAGCACCAGTGACTCACTCATTCGTGTCGGGAGCACCGCGCACAGGTCACGGCTCGTGCTGACGGTCTCCTCACCCAAGTTTCAAATGTTTTTTCAGACGCTTAGTTGAATGATTAAAGTTTGCATCATTTCACCTTAGATACGAGCGATTAGAAGTTTTTCCTGAGTTTTAAGGGGCTGTTATCAAAAGTCTCTTTGAATATAAATTTAATAAGGAAACTTTTCGTTTTGGAAGTAAATAAATGCTAAATGAGACATTCAAGAAGTTCAAGAGCATTTTAAGTGCTTGTCAAACTTTTTTAAGTTCAATTGTGCAATTGGAATATTCAGACGTACAGACGTGCCGTAGTGAACTAAAAAATTTGTCATGCTTCAGTATGAGTTTTATTTATACGCTATTGATTACGAAGTTTTAATTTTACAGTTAAAAGCTAACATAGTCTATTCGGCACATAATCCAAGACATACCTTAGAAACATTTTAGAAACATTTATTTACCACAAGTAATTTACATCAGATACAGGTTTACAATCAAATGAAGAATGACAAAAAACGGGATCAGGATATGTACAACATGTGGGCCCGAATAAGCTACAAGGCTTCTAGGGCAACCTACATAGAAATGAAAGCGTACAATACATCAATGATTTATTATAAAAAAGGCTCAAGGTTACGCTAGGTATGTAAGTTACAAGAACTAAATGAGTTGGTTAATATTAAATATTAGGATAAAAAATACTGTATGAATTTAGCAATTTACCTTGAAAAGTACATGCACGAACGCAACTTTGAATTTGAGCAACCTTCGGGAAAATGCGAATGTTCTTAGGCATGATGTCTCCACAACATCCAAGCTTGACTTGTAAGAATAAAGAAGATCGAAGTCATGCGTAAATAGTTTTACTAATCTTTCATTGTGTGGGATCCAAACTTGTCGAATGAAAGTTTACTTCCTCTAGGTGAATAGAAAAAAATGTTGTCTAAGTAATAACGTACATTTTTTGTGATTTTCAACTGTTTACGTTTACGGAGAGTTTTATAATTTTATTTGTAATTTGCATGATAATAGTGTGATTTAGTGGCAAGATATCAAAATTTTCATTCCGTATATTCTACATCATGATAAAATAATTTTGGAATATAATCTACAGTACAAAACAACTTTCCCGAAGATTGGTCGAGTTCGAGGTTGGATAAAGATTACCAAGCTCCTCCTAGTACAGAAATTTAGAAGCAACGAATCGCTAAGGGTAATTATGCTTTTTTTTGATGGAATTCCTCACATTTAGGCTGTTAATGCCAGTCTTATATATCTCATGCGAGGCTCGAACACGACTAGAAGTCCTTGGAGGTAAGTTGTTACTTTTTTTAATATCAGATCATCGTGTCAAGAATCAATAACAACCTTGGTGAAGTTAGTCCGAAAAATAATTAGCTCTCTTTACACTATTAAAGTTTAGTAAAGTGAAAATATGAGTTTTCATGACAATTCAAAAAGACTTGCTTGGGCTTCTATCAGTAAATTTTTGCCTCCAACTGGCCAGATGAAATCAAACAAAGACGAGAAAATGCCCCTGGAAGACCAGGTGTTCGGGACCGAATTCTCGGCAGTTTCGTCCACTTTGGCATCGGCGGAGTTGAAAGAAACTGAGATGACGTGTAATTTGGATACGCCATTTGGGAGAAATTGCTGCAGCCTTTCCATTTACTGGGAACGGGCGCTGGCTGTATTTTGTGCCAAACTTTGAAACGTTTGTTCAAAACTTTCACCGCACAATCGCAATAAATAAAGTTTGCAGGGATCTTTGTTTCCCATTACTCAAACGAACGCGGGGAAAGCGGTTGTTTCTACAAATATTGGGGATCCTTTGAAGTGAAAGAAAGGCATCTGAGTTGAAAAGTTTAACTTGCTTCGGGTGCGCTTACAAGACCAAATAAGACAGGGGCGTTGTTCGACAGGCTTTTTTTCCCGTGCGTGCAAACAGTCACATCCATTAATGTTAAATTAACCGTTAAGTGTACTTCTAAACATAATACGTAAGTCAGGTATGTGCATACATGCTGGTATGAAATCAAGGCATAATACTTTTATAGTTTTTCGTTCATAAAGAATCTCGGAGTTCAGCACAAGTGAAACATTCAAACTGTAATGAAATGCAAATATGAAGCATCTGCTTATACAGGGTGCCCCATAAGTAAGGTACCCTTACACACGACGGTAGCACTGATACGCTGTAAAAGCACCACAGTTGGTGCAGAGCTTTTTCAGTGTATCAGTGCTATCGTCGTGGGTAAGGGTGCCTTACTTATGGGCCACTTTGTAGATATAAAATAGAATGGGCAAATTCAAATGACGTCAATTTTTTATATAAATCGTATTTTTTGCATTTCGACAGCAAAATGATTTTTTGTTCAAGGTTACCAGTTATTCAAGACAAAAATGTGTTATGCTGTACGTGGAACATGCTTGTGGTTAAATAATTAAGTAGAATATTAAAAGATTGTGATGTTTAAATAATATGATATTTAAATAAGAAAATTTCAAGATTTATTTTCCTTTCATATGTAACCTATTTTATAGCCGTATTAGTATTCGTGTAATATATATTCAAAATGGTGAAGTGATTTTCGAGCCACAATGAATGTATGTATGTATATTCGTTGTATGATTTTTGTATGAACTATATACGTATGTATGTATCCGTGTGTACATGTATGTATATATATTCGTGTAGGCAGGGAACAGATTTTCTTTTATACATTGTTTATTAAAGACAATTGCCATTTTTTATTGACAATTTTTCTATTGTTTTTTTTTCTATTTTTCTTATTAAAATTTATCTTACTTAAAATTTTTACGACCCAGCTTAAAGAGATGGGTCATTAAATTCAAACTTTAAGTTTAATTTGTTTTTAATTACGACCCAACTTTAAAATTTTAGTACGAAAAAAAATAAAAGAAAAATCGAAAAAAACATTAGAAAAATTGTCAATGAAAAAATGTCCCTGGTCTTCAATAAACAATGTATAAAATAAAGTTTGTAACATATGTACAGTATGTATGAGTATTTACAGACTCTCTCAGTGTATAATGCAGACCTCACCAAAAGCATCACGTAATGAACACTGAGATTATTTTATGATTTTTAAGGCTTAACTTCTTAATCAATAATGAATGGAAAAATACGTTTAATCACCAGATATCCATCATCATAGGAAAAATGTCGGTCAAAAGCAGAAAGAATTTTCAAAACGGGTTGAAAATATACAAAAGATAAAGTTGGACTGTTTGACGGTTTCTCCTCGTTAACTATCTTCGCAACATTGAAAATTTTCACTGTAGTTATTTATTTTGACTCAGTGTCGATTTAAATTTCACTACCGTTAAAGGTTTTTAAGTGCGAGAGCCTAATGGAAATTGAAAAGTCTTCCTGAAGAACTTGTAAATGAGGTTCTGTTTCTGAGCAGATAAACTTTTAAAATTATCTAAGCAAGACGAATAAACTAAATCTATTTGAAATGTGGTGTTTCCTCGTATACGTCATATACATATCATTAGAATTTTCATATATTATGTTTACAATGATCGAATTATTTTGCATTCATTTACTGATCCTTGATATATATATATATCAGCGCCAGTCCAATATTTCCAGTTTACGACGAAAATCCAACTCTACAACAGCTATTTTTTACATTTCGAGCGCGTGTTCGATCCTCTCTCCTTGATTTATTTTTGTTCCCAGGAGAAATGTTGAAACTCATCGAAATCGAGGTAAAACTGAAAAAAAATTTGCTCTACCCGGATTGACAGGGATTCTAAAGTAATTAAGGTTATCCTTGAAGTTCAGAACTCAACCGTAATTTGCGTATTTCTCTAGTACAGAATCATTGAAAAATATAATTTTTAATCGAATTGTGATGGACGAAGCCCTGCAAACGCCGTGTGTTATTGTCCGAACATTCTGGCGTTGGTAAATGAAAAATTCTGCATTTCGGTCCGGAAAGGAAATATTTCGAAATACTTCTCTGTTGTGGACGAATTTGAGCCCTGGACACCGTAATCTCCTGGTAGTGAACGGGACGGAACACAAGCGCAGACCGACGAGCGTCAGAGTGAGTCGACCGATGGAACTAAACAAAGAGTGTTCCGAAAGACCGTGTTTACACGAGAGTTTTTAGAGAATGAATTACCTTTGAGAGTGTGACGATAGGACGAACTCCTAAAACGGAGCAGTTCATTCAATTCGAAATCAATAAATCATTTGGAGTGTATTGTTTAGATGGCGTGATGTCAAATTTAAGCAACACTGCCTCAGAGAGCGTTAAGTCATCAAAGCTGTTCGATTATGGAATTTTATCTCACTCTTTTCATTTTTATATGGATGAACTATAACATTTAACATTCGGGATGCGTGCAATACTTAGCTCATTTTATGCTCCAGGTGTTCCAGCCAGCGCTGTGCAATCCAGCAGCTCACTATGAAAAGAATGTTCATGACAACCATATCCTGAGCAGCCGCTCAGAGCATCCATCACAGCCTGTTTTTTCAAGTTTCCCTTGTTCTGCGTACATGAATATTAAAATAGAGGCATATAGTAGCCGATGAATTCAATTCTGGCAAGCATTTATGCTTTAGATACTCTTAAACCGTCGACTAACTGCACCCCTTATCATATCTCACACAGTTCTCTAAACATAATAGTTCTATCACAATTGCCAAATAATTGTTTAGACTAAATTTAAAAAAATTGTTACAACATGAGGTTAAGTTAATAAAAAACGAAAAAAACGAACGCAAGTGTAACATTACTTCGAATCTCTGGAAGCTTGATTCATGACTATCCCAGTTGCTGTTTTTACGTACGAGTCTCTAACAGTCCTCCATAGACTCCACTGGTGCAAACAAACAACATTATAGAGCAGAAGTAATGTTTTTTATCATTTTCTAAATCTCTCAAATACTGAAAACTCAACTTAAACAATCCCAGTTTGCTGAAGTCAGTTTACTTGTGTTTTTATTTTTGTTTCTTACAATAGCAGCAATTGTGCAGCTGAGAACAGGAAATAGCATCAAATTTCTCGTGTTGCCATGTATTTTTGAAAGCTTTCACCTTTATAAAATATTTTTGCTTTAATAAATCTTCAGAAGTCACAGAATTAATGGACGGATTTAACAGTCAGGTCATATGGGCAATTATTTTCTAATTTCTCGGAATCGCATACACGTTCACTTGAAAAATCTCAAACCGGAAGAGTGAATTAATACTCAAACTTCTACATAGGTTTACGGCTTAAACTTTTACAGCCTGACAAATTTAGCCCTCAAATTGTCCTATCTGTATGAGGACTTTAAGGATAGCTATTAGTTTAAGTTTCATTAGGTCATTATTTAAGTTTTTAAGTTCAAATTTAGTTAAAAGTTAAGTGTTACTCTGTCATTATTCTTACCAGTAATACGGGATGTGCAATGCCGTTATCTAATTACCTTCATGTCAGGCCAACTATGCATCTGCTCAACAGTGTTATTATATTGGCGTTTAAGTTCCTTTTACAAGAGTGTATTTAGACATTTTTTATCATAATGAAACAACTATTGCATTCTATCATCATTCACATTTATTTTCAAGTACGACAGACACATGAGTATTGAATGATGTTGGGTCTATTCCACGCATCTTTAACTAGTAACTTAGGCCAGGATCCCACATTGCCTTTCATACAGCAACCAATTTCACCATTTATAGTTCCATGATTTCTACTACTTTTTGTCCGTACGTTCTGCCCGTTCTTATCTTCAGTTATTCCTACATCACTAGCAATCACCATTTAACTGTCATATCTAACTGCCATCATATAACTATCATCGGTAACAGCCGTTATATAACTATCATCAGTAACTGCCATCATATAATTATCATCAGTAACTGCCAGTAAATGACTATCACCAGTAACTGCCATCATATAACGATCATCAGTAACAGCCATCATACAACTATCATCAGTAACTGCCGTCATATAACTATCATCAGTAACTGTCATCATATAACTGTCATTAGTAACTACCATCACATTCCTATCATCAGCAATTGCCATCTTATAACTATCATCAGTAACTGCCATCAAATAACTACCACAATTATATATTTATTACCAGTAACTATCAAACTTTGATAGTACTTTCTCGTTGGACCTTTGATAGTACTTTGGACCTTGATAGTAATTCAGTGGGGGTCTACTTGCTCGTGGCGGGCCAGAAAAACAATGTCAAGCGCGGCCACAAAACCCGCCTTATTTGAACATTTTAGTTAAGTTTTACCAGGCTGAACCCAGTATGCCTTACCGAGTCACGTTTTTAGCTTGGCAGGAGCACATTAGCTGTAATTTATTTGCGTCTTTACTGCCGAATGCAGCAGTTGGGCCGAGGTTACACCAGCTGTGTACAATTGGCTTGTCTTTTATAACAATATATCAGTGTCACCTAACTGCAGCACTGTAGACTGTCTGCCAGTCGTCGGGATGGCGGTTGACAGTTATGCCTCGTCTCCTGTCAACGATAGTGTTGTCACTGGATTGTCTCACTTCTGATGCCGCTCGGGCAGTCGATAATTTGCGCAGACCAGAGCAAGGGAATTGGGCTGTGCCACCGTGAGAATTTCTAAAGCCTTTTAAAGGCCTTCCTAAAATAAGACCTGATTTGCTCGTGGCTACTTTATGCGATGGAAGATACGGCCGTTCGCTTCTATTTCATCAGGAAAAAAATGTTGGTTTACCACAAATGTGTGCATTTGAGAGCTATTGCTCATTGTTGGGATTAGGTGTTGAATATTCGTTGATGGCATAAGATAATATTCATTGATGTGATGAAGTAATGCACATGGAACGAAATGAAACAATTAGGTAGTTATACGTGGCTGATGAGGGAATGTGCCTCAAGTTTTTACGTTTTTCAAGTTATTAGAATGAAGAATTTATTAGAAATTATTGGAATCCAAGGATATTTTGTCAAAAATTGACTTTATTCTAAACTCTCAAAATTATAGAAATTGATCTTTATTCATTCATATATTTTTTGGTAAAATTCAGATAACAATGTAGCAAAGGAGAAGCCCATTTGCTACACATTATATATATGCGCATTATTGGGCATCAAACAAAATTACTTCTACTGGATAATTAACACGCTAGCAGAAAAACTCAATAAAACTTTCTTTAGCCTTCTTTCACAAATGTGTGCATTTTAAATGCAGCTAGAGTCATTAATAAAATTAGTTGTAGTTAAAGCATTGAGTTGCTTTGACTTTGTTGCTTGCAATGACATCGTGAATATTAAAAAGCGTGTTTTTGTGCCCTCACGTCATTAATGTACTGCCTTTTCCAACTCCATTTTTCCAAGACTTTGCTGACTTTTGCTAGTGTTTGACTGTCGAAGTAATGAAACTTAGCGCGCAAGAGCGATACAATTGCTCTTCGTACTTGAACCCGCCAGGCATTGCAGCAAACAGCTGAAAAAAACTGGCCCTCTTCCAATATTTCCGTGTAAGGAAAAAAGCACATTCATATATTTTAGGAATTTCAAAAATTAATGCCTCTCTGAAAATACGACTGCTGAGAATTTCTATGGCTTTTCACATGTCATAGGGGGAAGAAGCCAGATCTTCCTGTCAGTTAAAACCTTTAAAATCTTTGAAAATTTTTTGAAGGATCACAGTAGACTCTCAACTTCTTCTCACATCAACTCCATGAAAAATACAAAGAACAGTGCAATCTGAGAACTTTTTAATTTCAGTTAAGCTAATCACACTTCAATAAAATCCTGCACTTTATGGCTGTAACTCTCAATACATATTTTCTCAGTCTGTTTGAGAACACATATTAAAAGGGATATTCATCATTAGTTATTCGACAATCTTTGAAACCTGCCCCACCCGAAAATTTTTTGAGACAGAGATCAGGCTTTCAACGTTGCTTTCCTTGGTTATTTTCACTGCCTCACAAAGACTACTGAGTTAGAGGAAGCTATTTTGCCAAATATTCAGCGATATGATACCCTTGATACATACGTCCATGCTTACAACTCTGGAAATCTTGGCACACCTGGGTGTATCCAGCGTCACAACTGTATTCGACGTGTGAGGATTTATGGGCTATGTGCTTCAGCGTGGAATAAGAACTTCTGGTGTAGCCCCCCTAACAACGTGTCATTTAACCTTTATAGATTGATATCTTTTAGGGAGTTATTAATTGGGGCGCATGTATAACTATAGCCATATTGACGTGTGGAACTCAGAAAGAAAAGTAATATTTAATTTCATAGCCCTTGGTACTGAAGCTTCAAGTTTTTCTTCATTTTTATTTGAATTTCTTCGTTGCCCGTTCATCAGTAAAATTTACGGGCAGGGAGAGTAAGTTAAACTTTCGATGGAAATACCGTAGACTTACTCCGGTAGATGGCCTTTTGGGGCTTACTTTTTTCCATACTTTGGAAGCCTTGAAATCCATTCGGGCACCATGTTTGAGGCCACGCTCAGGGGTGGTCGCCTGTTTAGTTAGGCTATTTGTGCTTGGTTTACTTTCCCCCAAAAAAACTCCACCCAGGATCGTCGAACCTAGGGCCTCCTCACTTGAGAGCATGCACCCTGCCACTTGTGCTACAGACACCCAGAGCATGACACTAAACCGTGTGTTATGGTACATTTATTATGCACGTTTGCGCGTTGGTTTGTAAAGAGGATTTAATGAGCATTAATGCATCGTAATTGCAGAGTATTTTCCCTCAGTATTGAGCTCCACGTCCTCTTACCCTCGATCGGACAGGCGATGACTCATTACTTCCACGTTACAATTGACGCGGGCCAGTATTCTCCAATTAGTTGGTTAGCAAGTAAAAATTAGTCAACAAAATTTGCCGAAAGTGAATGCTTGGCTTCATGATAACAAAATGACGACATTATTCCGAAAGATTGATACGCATGATTGAAAACAGTTGCAGTACCACTTCACTATTGCTGTCCTTGACAACTTAAACATTCAATTCAGAAACTTTCACCAGCAGCACTTAGCTTATAACTTCGAATTTAATTTATTAAAGTCTGCTCATGGCTTTGTGATGTCGTGCTAATTTTCAATAAGTCAAACTCACGTTGTTAAGCATGACTTAGAATCTAATTTCCACGTGAAGAAGCACCGTCACTTTGAACACGAGCACCGTCTTATCGTACAGTCAGGCACAATTTTCAACACAAACATTACCAGATGTGATCATTCCCTCACACAAGGGCTAAAATTAGCGCATTCGTGACGTCAGAAACAGGTTCTGCAACAGTGTGCATGCTATTCTGATTGTCATTGATTGAAGGCGGGCAGCGAGGGGCAGTCTTCGATGTAAACACGCTTGACCGACCAAACTTCATATGCAGGGTGCAAATGAAACTTCGTTCTTGATATGTACGTAGAATAATTACCTGTTATCCTTGCATTGTGCACTAATGTATTCATATAAACAGGCTAAGTAGAAAGATTGAATCTTATTGTACATGCGTTGTGTTCTAATGTACATATTTAAACAAGATGTAACTAGAATGGTAATTGCTGCTCAGTTTCCCCTAGATTCGAACTTCGTCCCTGTTTTATTGTTATAACCATCAGTTACAATCAATTACAACTGTTGATAAATATTTTGACTTTGTGAAAGTGGTTGCATTCATGGATAACGTTTGAGTCTATCTGTTTTATTTCGATATTGCGTGTTAGTTGTGCTTTTGTTTGATGTTTGCTTTTACGTGGATGTTGAATCTCATTTTGCCTATGATTTTAGTTCGGTTTCATTGCTAAAGCATGGTACACTTGTTTTATTCTCAGTTTAAATTCATTTGAATCTTAAATTTCGCGCACGAGTTGATTTTGCACGAAGGCTGAATGAATGGTCATGGAACTTCATTTTAATGTCAACAAACGCACTTCTGCATGATTTTTCAACAACACCTTCTCTATTCATAAAAAATGAAAGAAAGCTATCGAAAAGCCTTGAAAGAAAGTATTTTTTGCTTTAAATCTGTACATAAGTTTTATTATAAAAGTCCATTCATTTGTAGGTCAATCAAGTCTTCATTCAAACGCTGACAGCACTGAAGAAAAGTTCTTCTTTTTTATCTAGGAAAAACTTCCAATAATCAATCAACAACGTCATATTTTTTACTGCATTGAATCAATCACTATCATCAACCTGAGCCATAATTTTCACGAAGTAGATTTCGATTCACACAATGGGCATAAAGCGCTGTTCGTCTCTTAATTAAAATTTCTACTGCCATCAAGACCCGGCTGTACAAAACTATGGCGGAAAGCGTCTCTTTGTGAGTTATAAACGCTGTCTGTATTAAATTGAACGTAAACAACTCCCGGGGAGAGCAAATTGGTCTTTAGGTGTTTGAGAAAACATTCGAGAAACTTATAAGACCAGATACTTTTAAAGAAAAGGCAGTCCAAGTAATAAAAACTTTTGATTGAAGCTCGCAAACTCCCTTGTTGGGGCGAATACTTTTTTGTCTCCACGAGCGAGACAAACTTTCGTCCTCGGACTCTCTTGTTTCGAGCCAAAGAAACTCGTAGATGTGCAGAAATTCTCCCTTCCGTTGCGTCTGACCCTCGGAAGCGATGCGAATAATTGAAACTTGTTTTCTGAGAACGCTACTCTTTTGTCGCTACGTTTTTTATGTAAATTTCAAAAGAATTCGATTTGCCATGGTGCACATAATATACAAATGTGTAATAAGTTATATACCCATATATAAAAAAACTACGTAAGCTTAGCAACTCGATAGACTCATGATCCAAAAATCAACATAAATACAGCAACCCGTACACCCTACGCCTACAAAAACGCAGGCTTTACAGGAGCGCGGGTGAAACTTTTCTGGCACAGGCGAACTTTTTAAACACGTATCTGTTGACTCACGTGTGCAATGCAAGCGTTTGCTAATAGCATATGTGCTTTAGACCCACACTGAGGCAGTTGGACGAGTCGGTGGAAGTGAACGCAATGGAAAATAATTCGAACAGAGAAGCGGTGGACTTCGAAATGCTGGCACGGGACATAGCTGGCCATGGCGGTCTAAAGGGACTTCACACGGTCAGTCAATGTTTGATGACAGGGTCGGATCTCACAAAAATATGGGTATCGAATGCTACCGTTGCTCGCTATTCTGGCGTCAGGTCTACCTTTGCTCTCTTTACTGAATCCCGAATAGAGAACACAGCATTCGATGCCCGTGTTTGGATGTCTTCAGACATTGACTGATCGTGTGATTGGCCCTTACTGAGTGTCACACTCAATTTCACGTTCCAAATGTGAGTCAAAGAGGGAGATACTTGTTACCACGGAGATGCTCGGACTAGTCTGTATCCTTTTTCAAGCACTTCATTTTTTCATTTGAATGTGAACAATTGGATGCACTCGAGAACACCGTGGAATACAAAGGCAAAACAAATCACGCACAGAACAGTCGTTCACCGGATTAAGTGCGAGTTCGGTTCCGACAAACAGCGACAAATAGATCTTCTTATTTATTTTCATAGCTAAATTTGATTCGGATGACACAGATATTTAACGTGCTATTTGACACTTCCTCTAGCTGATACGGCTCTATCCAGGAGACGTCTGTAAAGCGGTTATTTGCTAGAACCGATCTAGCTCTCTACCCGAGAGACGACTCTATAAAGGGGAGACAACTTACAAAATTCATCTTAATCAGTTTGTGTCTTATGCACTCAGAATGCTCACTGAAACTGGTCAATGGCATGACTGAGGTTGGGTCGTTTCCTCAGCTCAGGTACAAACAAGTCGTGGATGTTGGACCATTGGCCTACAATGTTAGACCATGTGCCATTCTTGCACTTACAATGGGAGTGAATGTTCCCCTTTATCCNACTAGCGACTGCTCACTGTAACTGGTCAAAGGTATGGCTGAGGTTGGATCGTTTTTTCCGCTCAGCTACAGACAAGTCGTGGATGTTGGACCATTTGCCATTCTTGCACTTACAATGGGAGTGAATGTTCTCCTTTATCCCACTGTATAATAATAGCCCCGTGTTTCTTGCTGGCTTTGTGTTTCCGTCCGTCTCTTTGTTACGCTCTTAAGGATTTAGAGAGGAGAAAATTCCCTGGTCCGTAATTCTAATTTATCAGCGAGACTGTCAGAGAAAGCAGTCCGTATCAGTGATANAGAGAGGAGAAAATTCCCTGGTCCGTAATTCTACCTTATCAGCGAGACTATCAGAGAAAGCAGTCCGTATCAGTGATACTTCACATAACAATATTGCATTACAGACTTACTGTAAAGAAAAGCACCTTAAGAAATTAGTATCATTTTTCCCGTCCCTTTTGGCGGGGTACGTCTACTAGTTCACTCACATTTGATGAGCACAAGTCCGATCGCGTTATGGAATTTGACTAAATTTGATGAATGAAGGAAAACGGTAATTATCTACGCGAGAAATGCGAATTGCAAAGTGTGAATCACTGAAGAAAAATAACTACCTGCAGGTAATTCAACAGTGGGATATTCAGCAGGAAAAAAGCGTATAAAAATCTTGTCAAAAATAATTTCGAAATTTTTAAGGAGAATGTTAAGTTAATTTTTCAGAAGAAAATGCATTCAAACCTGAAATTCTTATTACTAAAATTAGAGCGTTATTATACAGTTTCGCTTTGAAAAACTTTTTTCTTGGTAATTATTTCTTCCGTTTTATTTAGGAGTCTTAGCTAATTATAGAATTTTCCCCAACATAATTCTTTAATTTGTCATATTAAAACTTCACCTTTACGATAATCCCTACAATCTAAATATAGTTTCTTTCTCTCGGACTTTTAAGAAACATTCGAATTTCTTTAAAAAACGAAGAGATTGCTTGTGCTTGTTAGGTAAAGTTAATTAAAGTCATGTCCCCAAAAAGGCAAAGCGTCACCTGAACAACGCTTCGAACTTTCCAATAACGTGTCGATAATGCTGCAGCCTAACAGCGTCCTTCATATACTCGTGGTGCTCATTTTTTGCCTGCACATCACTCACGCGAGTCAATGAGCTGCTTGTTGCCCAACGTAACTCACGCTAGGCCTATGCGCAAAAAATGCCCCCTGAACACTGGAGTGATGAAACAGGCATTTGCTCCTTGGATGAAGACATTAACTTCACGGTGTACTCAACTGGTCCTGTCCTGTCAATCCTTCGATAAATTCACTTCACGATTCTGACGAAATAAATGCGCCAACGTTTTCATCTACTCTCACTCTCTGTCTCAGTTCAACAATTACGTCTGGGGCGAAACTCAGAGTAAAATCTTTTGCGTGGCAATTCAGACAAAATTTGCAATATTTCTCTGAGCGTGCCTGAGTCAGAGGCAGTATAGGTCGCAAACCGTAAGAAAACGCAACTTCTGACGTCACGCAAACCTCATTTGAAGTCGAATCCCATAAGCTGCGGCTCTGTTGTGCTGTGTGCAGCGCTGTTGTGCTGTGTACATTTCTGTTGTGCGGTGTACAGCACTATAGTGCGGTGTGCAGTTCTAATGTGCTGTGTATAGCGCTATAGTGCGGTGTAAGCTTAGCTATGCAAGAGGCACAGCCCTCCGCACAGCCACGGTACCAGCAGAATGGCAGCTTGAATAGTCCTAAAGCTGCCCTTCTCCACAATACAAAAATCAGAGCGTACATGTGTGCTCAGCATCTGCAATAGTGTATTACATTTGCTGTTTATGAGTTAGGGCTTACTCATTTGTTATGCGGGACCCTATTTACTCATTAGCTTGATGGGTAAAAATCATACTGTATTTTTCTGTAGCATATTTAAGCATTATAAAACATGTGTAGTATGTCGGTCAACCTCCAATTGTTCGAAGAAACTTGCGGACTGTTATCAGAACGTTATCAGATTATCGTGAGAAAGCTGTGGACTGTTATAAGAACGTAATCGGATAGTCATAAGAAAGTTCTCGAACTGAGATCGAACGCTCTGGGTTCTGAGATGTTATTCATAGTGCCCCTGTTATTCGTTTGACTTAATTTCTCTAAGAGAGACTTAATAAAGGAGGAAGTATATAAATGAAGTAAGGGGCATTAATAAAAAACCTACGACTACAGTTTTGCAATTCAGATTTAGGCATCTTCATCGTTCGTATCGATCACTCTATTCTTATATCAATCGCACCATATAATAACATAATTATCCTTGATTTGGTGTGCAAACTTGCTACTCAGCCGACAGAATTCTACAAGTTTTACTTGAGAAGTTTGGGTGTACTTCACGACCAGCCATCATTTTTAGTGCGTCATCGTTTCACGGCATGGGTCTTTCTGATCGTTGTCATTTAGAGCCCGAACAGGAATCTTTCCTAAATGATGGCCACTGTCAGGTCCATCCTCGAAAAGATGGGCATGAATCCGTTCAAGAGAACCGTTGCCAAGCAATTCGCTGGTTATTTTGCAGGCATCGAATAAGTCATTCAGTGTCCGTGGAAGCCTTCGAAGGAAATGTGAACATGTTGCCTCGATGCACCACCCAACACCACTTTCCTCGAACGACTCTTTAGTTTTCATCAACCGTAGTCTTAATCTTATTATTTTTGTATTATTTAGAGTGCAATTTACTTCCAAGATTATCTTCTTGGCCCAAGTTCTAGGAATGATGTCCCCGACTGCAGAAATTTTGCGAAGCGAGCTGCCTGTTGTGTTTACACGCCATGTGAAGGGCATCAGGACCGTTGTATCTTGGAGTATTTTGGAGTGGTTAGTAATCAAAGTTTCAAGAAGTTTTGTGAAGCTCGCATCCAAAAAGCTAACGTAGTTTCTCTTCTTTGCATTAGAATTGGGGGTATGTTTAACGCTGTTCCTTCATATAACATCGCCGTGGTTCTTGTCCGTCTGTCGAGTTGACGACCGTCTACCGAAGTCTCAACTAAACGACGCTTCAAGTTTAGCCTTTAGAACCCATTTTGGAACATCAATTTTAGATGTTTTTTTGGCCTGAGTTAAATTTGTTTTAATTGAAATCGTTCCTTGGTTTTCCATCTGAGTATTGGTCTTATTATCCTTGAATCAAAGCCATATCATAACCCGAGCTGGGTCCCTCCGTGTATTCTCTCAGCCAACGCCTTCAGTAATGATGTAGGAGACTATTCGGCTCTATTTCAAAGCGTCTATTCTATTTCGCTTAAATTAACGTGTTTCTTCAAAAATACACTGTAAATGATGCAAGTAAACTTCTTTTCGTCTCCGTTATTCCATTTTACTGTTGCTAATGAGCAATTTCGAAAGAAATATTAATAAATGTGAAGTACGTTCAAGCTGTATTTTGGTATCTATAATTCCATCCACTTTGTATGTACTGTTCCTAAACATACGCTTGGCTTATGTATTTATGGATTTAACTTCAGCAACTTTTTAAGGAGTTAGATCGTAGACAACTACCTTGTCCATATTCTCGGGTAAGTATTTCTGACAAGCGAGATTGTCAGAGAAGGGAGTCTGTATGAGTGATACAGAAAATAACGTTATTTCACATTTGATTTGTCGCAAATAAGAGAGCGTCTTAAAGAATTAACATCATGCTACATAACACCTCCATTTTTGGCAGGGTGAGCTTTCGAGTAGTTCTAAGATTGAAAAAATAAATTGAGTCATAGGAGCTCAGTACTCACTAAAGGCGCATTCTGAAAAAATACCAGATTTTAATTTAAAGACATCAACTTTTTTCGATTTAAAAGAATTTCATGACCAAAATGCTGGCTCTACATAAATTTTTCCATGGTGAAATTGTATGGACTATTTAAGAAATTTGCATTGAAAGGTCAAAGAAATTGATGTTATCGTGGTTGTATGAAATATTGAATTCCTAAAAAATGCTAGAAAAATACCGATGCTATTTAACATAATCGAAAACAATGTTTCTGAAATCGCGCAAAGTTTGTTTCGAAGAAACGTCAGAACACTTAAAGCAGAAAAGCGAGTCCTTGTGAATTCACAAGACGAAAGCGGAGGTTTAATTCGAATTAGACGGACGCGTGAAGACTCCAGAGCTCAATAATACGTTATGGCACCTCCTCAATTGACGTAAGAGCTCTTTTGATCAGCGGACATTCGTCTTCACAGCTCAGGCCTTCGTTGCCTGCCGGTCAACTTTTGATGAACTCGAGCGGTTGACCAATCAACGCATATCCATAATACCTCACATTTTCAGCTTAGTCTTTGGCTGATGAAGACAAATTTACGAGCGAGCTGTATCAAAAGCTTGTAGCTTGTTTCCTTAATTTAATGTTCGTGATTATAAATGATGGGTGGTCATGCTATAGATCAATCTAGTTATGATTGCGAAAACCTTGAGATTGTGCTACATAAACCTGATGAATTCTCCAGGCTCTGTGAACAGATGTTTCCTAATTCTGAGCTTGAGCCTATTTATTTGTCGGGGGCTCTGAGTCCGAGGCACAATTAGGGGTTGCCTTCAACGGTTATGTCTAAGCACTGAGTTTAACCCGCCCTATTTTCTCCACAAGCTATATTCTTTTGCTCACTCAAACTATTCCCCTTCACTATCGTAATTTCTTTATCTATTTCTGTATACACGTTAATACGAAAACTCTGATCATCTCCTTTACTTGCTTGCTTCTTTGCTTGCTTGCCTGGAGCCGGGCATACTTTTGAGTAATAACATTGGACAGCAATTCAAAGCTCATCTCTCAATAATTAAATGAAGGTTTTTCCATCGTGTCATGATAACGGTTCATTGGAACTATAATGAATGAATTATTTTCTTCGGCTTTGGGTATTTGGCAGAAAATAAAGACTAATTTTTAGAGGCTCAAATGGGACTTCAAAAAGTTTCGAAATATAGAACTATTATACATGTTTTAAACAATATTTTAGATATAAGATTGGTATACAGCTCCAGCTTTCACTTCATTTTCTTCTTCATCTTTTGAAAGCTCACAGGGCTCGTATAGGAAAAACAACTCAGCCGCGACTCCGTCGAGATCCTCTTTGCCAAAAGATGAAATGATGAACAAACTGAATCCATCAAGAAACAGAAATGGGAAAATAAACTCTGAGTAGAGAGGACTGATAGAAAAGAAGCATTTCGAAATGAATCATTTTAAACACAAGCTTCAGTTTAACTGGCTAATGATGTCAGTTACTTCCTCATTGTATTCTACAGAATTAGGCCGGTAAAGAGCTCAAAAAACGTCGAACAAAAAGGGTTGAAGATGAATAGAGCTGCCGAGGCGTGAGCCTTAAATGTTAGAAGGTGCTAATACCTCTCAGATCTGAGAACTTGAAAAGCGCTTTACGACAATGGAAAGAATGAACCAGCAACTGTGAACTAAGCGCTTTACAACTGTAGAAAAAATGAACCAGCAGCTGTGAACTAAAAGCAAGTTGCTGATAGAAATAATTCAACGGGTTCTGGGTAGCGTGAAAAACCAAGCCTGGGGCAACAAGAAAGAAAGAAAGAAAGAAAGAAAAATCGTTTATTCCGAAATCAGTCAAACACAAAGTATGCAACATTCGGTTTTTCAATTAGTGAAATTATAGCCTTAAAATTAAAACATGAAAGTCTCGATGAAACTTAGAAGGTAAACAAACAGCCAAGAATTGAAATCATAATGAGATAGAAAGGACCCAACGGGTCACCGTTGGTCTACTTTCACATAAAGTTCAGGATCATTTTCGTAAATATTTCAGCAATGGTTTGTTGATCAATGGTACTTCATTTAAATTTTTACCTGTGAGCAAATGAAGCTTCACTTCATAGAATCGATTCTGCTACTTAATTGCGCTTACTGAAAAAAAATCATTTTTGCACGTGAACTCGAGTTCGAAAGATCGGCAAAATATTCAAGCGTGCACAGACAGAAGACAACA